>CM049852.1:13259611-13384611 GCA_027422415.1 Schizothorax lantsangensis | reverse complement strand
ATGACAATGACCCAAACACACGGCCAAGGCAACAAAGCAGTGGCTCAAGAAGAAGCACATTAAGGTCCTGGAGTGGCCTAGCCAGTCTCCAGACCTTAGTCCCATAGAAAATCTGTGGAGGGAGCTGAAAGTTCCAGTTGCCAAAAGTCAGCCTCGAAACCTTAAATGACTTGGAGAGGATCTGCAAAGAGGAGTGGGACAAAATCCCTCCTGAGATGTGTGCAAACCTGGTGGCCAACTACAAGAAACGTCTGACCTCTGTGATTGCCAACAAGGGTTTTGCCACCAAGTACTAAGTCATGTTTTGCGAAGGGGTCAAATACTTTTTCACTCATTAAAATGCAAATCAATTTATAACTTTTTATAATTTTTTTTGTTGTTATTCTGTCTCTCACTGTACAAATAAACTTCCATTAAAATTATACTGATCATTTCTTTGTCAGTGGGCAAATGTACAAAATCAGCAAGGGATCAAATAATTTTTCCCCCACTGTATGAGCTTTGTATCTATATATACACATGTCTATTTGCACCTGTCTATATTTACATCCACTTATCGGTCTGTATCTACATCTGTCTATCTGACTGTCTGTATCTACATCTGTCTATCCATCCATCCCTTAGAATATCTATCATCTTACAATATCTCTCGATCTATCATCTTATTATATCTATCTATATATCCATCTATCATCTTACAATATCTATGATTTTACGATACCCACTCTCCAAGAACTGTACTTATCCAGAGTGAGCAAAAGGGCTGGCAAAATCACTCTGGACCCCTCACATCCAGCACACTCCCTCTTTGAACTGTTACAGTCTGGTCGACGCTACAGAGCTCTGAGCACCAGAACGACCAGACACAGGAACAGTTTCTTCCCTCAGGCAATCCATCTCATGAACACTTGACATTAAACGTGGAACACACAAACACTATTTACATTATTTATTCATCACACATATTTTTTAATTTCAATTTTGCACATATCAGACCTTTACACACACAATTGTCTATCATAATTGTCTATATTAGATATTGTGTTTTTGCTATTTTGTACATATGCCTATTTGTATATTATTATTTTATTATCTGTGTCCTGTCACACTGTGGAGCTTCTGTCACTATAACAAATTCCTTGTATGTGTAAACATACCTGGCCAATAAAGCTCATTCTGATTCTGATATCTATAATCGTATATTTATCTATAATCTTCATCTATCTATCTTTCAATATCTATTTTTCATCTTATGATATCTATCAATGATTTTACGATATCCATCTATAATCTTATATCCATCTATAATTTATATCTATCCATCTATCTCTCTCTTAGATGGATGTAGACAGATAGATGTAGATAGATTCACGGATGTAGATATAGACATGGATTTTGTCTATATCTGCATCTGTATACAGCTACCTTTGTGTATCTATCTGTCTATATCTACATCTATTTGTCTATAGGCTACCTACATTTGTGTATGTCTATTCCTACATCCATCTGCCTGTCTACTGCTATATCCATCTATATTCACACACCTATGTTTATAACATCTCTGTCTATCTACAGTATCTATCTTTACATCTGTCTGTCTGTCTATACTAGCACTAGAATAATTCAGAAATGCATGCAGTTAAAACTACACAGCCTTCACCAGTGCTTTTCAGTGCCATCAAGGCAAGTTCAAATGATATAGTGCTGTAGTGTTCTACTCGGTCAGCTGGTGGTCTGATTAAACAACTTTCTTTGACAAGAATTGTTTGCAAAAAATAAGAAAACGTCACATCACTTCAGGTTTAACAGCCCCATCTACCCCAAACAGCAGCTGACAGCCGTACAGACGCAGCTATTGTCTGAGAGCTCACCTTAGTTCCAGTAATTAACACCATATCTTCCCCATGGTTAGACGCAGTGCATCAGCTTCAAGGAGGAGCAACAAATAAGACAGCTCCACACTCAATTACAGCACATGTCAATCTGCCGTAGATGCAACCGGCGCTGTGGAAGCAGCTGTATGACACCCTTAATATGATGGAGATCTCAGCCCGCAGCACAATGAATACACCCATCAATCAAACACACACCATCGTGATTCATTTAATGACATTGTGAGATACAGAAAATGACTTTTATTCTCGCATTAATAACGTTTTCATACAAATCACATTATTTTAGAATAAAAGAAATCCCAATGGAAACAGTACCTGTGTTTTAATTGTTCTAAATACTCAGTGGTGCTGAATCCCTCGTGTAAAACCGTATGCTAGCTATTCAGAATAATAGTTAAGCATTAGATTCACTTTAAAAAAAAAGTCTAATTTCAACCCAATGGACTGATATCTTACTGTGAAGAAAAATAAAATATAAGAAGAAATCCCTTTTATGGAGTGTTTCTCTTTTTCTCTAAAAGGCAGTTAATGAAATGTATGGAGCAGGAGTGATACAAATGAATATTATTTTACAGTAAAAATTATAGTACCTATTTCCATTCTACTGGAAACCTACAAACAGTCATTTGTTTAGGGTTCAGAACATTGGATGTGCAAAACAGAAAAACAAAAGAAAATAACGTGTTTTTGGCACAACATTAATTGGGCTACTGGTCTGCATGAGACATGACATGCCTCTTGAATAATAATAATTAAAAAAAATAATTAAATAGCAATAAAAAAAACACTAACATTTAAACAGATTTAAGAAAACCATTTCAGGTTCACCCTGCAACTTTTCTTTTCGTAATTTTTTTTGTTTGTTTTGTTTTTAGTGTGTAGTACATATAAAAAAGACTGACAAACATACACCAACAGAAACGTGCATTCGCTCTCTCTCTCTCGCACGCACACAAACATGCTAATATTTGCTAAGATGTGACACTCCGTCACACTCCCCTAGGACTATAGCCTAGTAAAAATACAGTAAATATATTTCTATATATTTCGATGAAATTGCATACATACGCATACATGTGCGCCCGTACTTCAGTTCGTATGCACAAGTACAAGTGTTACATGGGATATTCTCTTTAAATATAAGCTCTGCTATGAGAATGCTTCGAGATCTCATAGTACACAGTGGTCTGTCTAGCCCTGGAGTGCAATCTGAGAAGTTTTACTGTTTAAATACCAGGCTTTCACCTCATGCCATTGTCATACGCTCAGTAGATCTCCAAAGGCACTTCCATTTGGCCCGTAGAAACCTGTCTGTCTCGGCTCCATAGATAAGCACTACGATTCAAAGCAACGTTCACTGACATCTACACAACAAACTTGGCCACAAACGACTCTTAAACCACGAGACGAGGATTCAGTCCTTGAGCTGATATGTCAGACATAGGAGGGTGTCACGCATACCGTTTTGGTGCAGGGCTGCTTGTATGGGGGACTTCACATTCAGACAGACCTTAAACAATTCACCGACTGATTGCTCTGTAAACGAGTGTCTTAAATGCAGCATTGCTAAAACTTTACATGTCCGTCAGGAAGACCAAAGGAAATGAACAAATACTTCAGTGCTATCGTCCTGCATCTGCATACACACACACACACACACACACACATACCTGTAGACACTCATACACACATATACAAATAAAAGTTACAATTAATAACGTAATAAAAACGAACAGACAAAAAAAGAATCACTATCTTAACGTGACGCTCATAACGTTAGTGTACCTTTACGTGTGTTGTGTATAAAGTCTAGTGTTTGTAAGTCTCTGAGCCCTACGGAGAGCCCAGCGGCGTCCACAGAACTTTGCTCTGTTCCTGATCCACAATAGTCACGATCTGAGTGCAAATGTAAGGGAAGGTGCCTCCTTGAACAATACCTGTAAGGAAACATCAAACAAGAGCGAGTAAAGCTTTCATGAATTGAAAGTTCAAAAGCACAGCATGTATTTGAAACAGAGACCTTTTGTAACATTATAAATGCCTTTACTGTTGAATAAAAGTTTTAATTTCTTTCTTTAAATCTTACTGTCCCCATACACAGAGATTTATTTTCCCTTCTTAAAATTAAAATAACACAATAAATATACTTTAATTGTAATTTACTTTATTAAATTAGTAATATGATCATATTTGGTTAAAATAAATAAATACATCTGCTTCACAACATGGTGTCACATTTTTGAACAGATTTGTAAAGAGGCAGATAAGAATAGCAAACCTGTGAAAAATTTGCTATACTCCTGCTCTATCTTCTGTGCAATCTCAAACTGCTCCTTGGAATGTTTTTGAGAGACTTTATCCCGCAGATAAACTGGATCCTTCTGCTCTCTACACAGGCAAACAGAAGCAGTCATTCATACATGCATAATAATAAAACGCTTGTAAAATGAAGACATCAGCTGTTAAATACTAAAACTGAGTAAAAGTGTGCAGCTCCCTTGAGACACAGATTCCTGCAGGGCAAAACAACTGAACATCTATTTAAACACCCGGCTGTGACAGGTGTTGTCTTGTCAGTGTGTGTTATATGGGTAAAATAAAATAATAAATAAAATAAAATATGTACATATGTATGTAAACACCCTCCTGTGAAAGGTGCTGTCTAAGATTTCCTATATTATATTTATTTTTTTAACTATTAAATAAAAATTAATAGTAAAAAAAAAAAAAAAAATCAAATAGTAAATTATTAAACCATAATATGCATCAATATAACAACCATTGAGAGAGAGAGAGAGAGAGAGATTTTTAATACATGAAAAATGTCTCAGACTTAAAATCATGGTAATATTTAATTGTTGCTTTATTTTATACTGGTGCAGAATCCTGATGAACACATCATGCATATTTGAATATTAATATGAAAATACCAACCAGGCCTGGTGTATGTGTATGTGAGTTTTCATAGAAAGCCTTTCTGAGTTTCAAGAAATGCAAGAGCCTATTAAGTCATTGCACATGACATGATGTCATGATCCTGAGCGCTAATGAGAGCAGTACTGATTAACTCGGGTTGCCTTTATATTAAGTAGGTGCTAGTCAGCAGGTCAAAGACGACCTGCATTAATCCCCATAGTGATCGAGTGCAGGCTTGATTTTCTAATACTTCTGGGAAATCACCAATTTAAAAACCTCTGTTGGGACGACTTCGCACCATTAGCGCTCTGACGACTCCACACGAGAAGAGCTGAAGAGACCTAAAGGCACAGTTATGCAGCGCTATCAGGAGAAGAAAGCTGGGATTTATTGTCCTTTTAAGTCTCACACCCCTAGAGAGCTATCAGTACAGTATGCTGTGAACCTGTGATATGCATATTAACGGTTTACAGTCAGCTTTAATTTTCCTCGTCTGATAAACTGGGCAGGAGATCTCGCAAAGCGGTCTTCAGCGGACAACCTTGAGCGAGAGCGAAGGAGAGAGACACAGACAGAAAGACTGAAGCGGCTGCCTACGCTGTCATATATCTTGTCCTATATCTGTGGAACGTTATGGTTAAAGTGAGCCAAGATATTCATCCATTTAACAGCAGTTCTTCCAAGTCAGATCCAGCCTACACAGTAAAACTGCTTTCCATTTCCCAAATGTCTCCAGGGCCCTGAGGGAGCGCACAGGAACTTCTTGGCATACAAATGTACCAAGAGGGTCTTAAAGAGAGAGTGTGTGTGTGTGTGTGTGTGTGTGTGTGTGAGTGTGTGAGTGAGTGTGAGTGTGAGTGTGAGTGTGAGTGTGTGTGTGAGTGTGTGTGTGTGTGTGTGTGTGTGTGTGTGTGAGAGAGTGTTTTTGGACAGGTCCTACAAGGACACCCAAGAGCTCCGCTGGCTCTCTAACTCGCTGAAATATTCGAGAAGTACGTGTGAAGAGGGATGTGGACACTTACTTTATCTGCTTTGCGTTTTTGTAGCGAATGAAAATGACGATTGGGTAAATGTGAACGCTGTGAAGCCGTTCGATAGCGTGAGGTGCAATGTCAAGCAAACAGTGACAGTCCTACGAGAGAGAACGACACAGCACAGAACAGGTCTGAGTCATGTTACACATATACAGCATGAGCGACTGCAAACAGAGAAACAAGAGCTCACTGACAGCACATCAACAAACATGAACCTCAGCTCTAGATATTCATCTAATTAAAAGATTTATCAGATTTTAGCTTATTATTAAGGGCTATACTGTCTCAATTCAACATCATAAAAAAGGTGTGGACAAACCTTGTCTGTGATCTCCTTGATGGAGGCAACAGTAGTCACATCAAAATGGCCACTCCTCCGTTTGTAGTCGATGAAGAGAAAGTCTTTTACCCCGCGCTCGATGGCCTGCTGGGAAGCCTTCATCACCTCTAGATAAGCAGAACAAACAAAGGTCAGCACACTCATATTCAGCAGCATCATTAGGCTGAACCAGCAAAAACTAATATGCAATTTAACAGTCCTTTATGAATTTCAATACTAACAAATTCAAATAAAATGACAGCTTGTACACCAAGTACATTTCAATTGAGTGAACATGAAGTTTTTACCAAATAACCATTCAATTAAAAATTTTTTTTTTTTTAAATCAATTGTTTGATAATGGCTTTAATAACTAGACAACTCAATTTAAATGAAAAAAAAATGTAATAAAAAAATGTCCCTTATACAATTTTTTTTATAATAGGCACACACCGATATATATATATATATATATATATATATGTGGTACCAAACTGAGTGGGTACTGAACCAGTTATATTTTAGTATAATTTATATATTATCATAGTATTTTTTTATATTTTGGGTTTGTTTTTTACTTTTATCTTTTCAGTTTTCATTTAAATTTTAGGTTTAATTCAGTAAATTCTATTTAGCTTTAGTATATTTTTATTTCAGTTTTAGTAATTTTAATACTTTAACAAGTAAAAATTAGAAATAATTTGGATTAGTTATCAGTTTTATTTAGTTTTAACAACAATTGCAAAATTCAGGTGTTATATTATTTTAAATTTTAGTAATGATTTTTAGTCAATTTTAGTAACCTCTCAATGAAGTACAGGCACTTTCGACATCATTTGTATGACAGTATTTGATAATGCTGTTGTCTATAAATGACTGTGCTGTCTATTATGGAAAATACTAAGAAAACTGCAAAATTCTCTCAGAGTTAATGTATAGATTATCTCTGTAGTTGTAGTAAACAGCAGCAATCAATTAGCCAACTAAAATGCCTAAATTATCTTCAATTATTTGCTTTCATTCTCTGGAAAATGTGGTGTCAGTCTAGTACTCACAACCAGTACTGATAACTCTCAATGCCATAAAGCATAAACGGTTAACCGTACACTAGAATTACAAAGATAATTTCAACCGAGATCACACTCCAGGTAAAAACTAGTGGACATTTACCAAGCACACATCTGCTGAATTTCTCGGGGGATTCCTTGACCAGCATGTCTTTAACCGGATCCACCAGCGGGCCGAGGATCAGCACCGGTCTGGGAGACGTGCAGTCAATCTTCTGCACTCTCTGATAGGCCAGACTCACAAAATCTGGCCACATCCCAAAAAAACAGAGTCAACATCAATCTCATCAAAATGCTAATTTCATCAGCACTGCATTATGGGATACTGGAGAGTCTCACCATCTAAGAATGGAATCGAGTCTGTGCTGATTGCGTCCAAGGCTACAACATCTTTCCCATCTTTGGAGCTGCTACGCTTGTGCTTCTGTTTCCTGCGGAAGAAGGATCTGCGTGCGGCAGCGGAGAGGGTCTTACTGGAGCCCGTCTCGTCCTTCAGTTCAGTCATACTGTGTCTGCGGTAGAACTCCTGATCCATCCTGCAGCAGAACATGAGTCCAGGTCACACAACTGCAGTCGTCTGTATAGTATGTTTCATACTGTTACCTCCTATTATTCAGCTCATTTAAAAACTAGTCAACAATGTATACACATTTTTGTCTGAGGTAAGCGTATGCATTATTCTGAACACATGAATTAATTGCATTAAGTCAATTCTAACTAGTGGTTGAATGAAATCAGAAAAAAATAAATCAGTATGTAGCTAAAAGGCTACACATTTATACCACAAATTGTTATGTACTCAAGATTGCTGAAATTAAACACTAACAGTTTAAACATTGCCACATATTCACATAATACTGTAAAATAATAAAATATAAAATGATATAATAATAACATAAAAAAAAATGTAATTAGCCAAGTGGGAACGGTTTGCATCTGATGCAAAAAAAAGAAAAAAAAGGGCCCAAATATCAGCCAATATTTATACACTACCATTCAAAAGTTTTGGGTCAGTAATAATTTAAAGATTTTTTTTTAAATTATTATTAATTTAAAAAAGGGTGTTTCTTAAGGGTGAATAATACACCATTCATTTGTATTATTTGTTTATCTGTATTTCTTTTAAATACAGTAAAAACAGTAATATTGTAAAATATAATTATAATTTACAATGTTTTCTATTTTAATATATTTAATCATGCTAATAAGCAGTTTTGCTGCTCAATAAGCATTTCTTATTATTATTAGATGAAAATAGTTGTGTTGTGTAATGAAGCATGAAGTGTGGAATTGTTTTTTTTTTCCACAACAGAAACAGAATCTTTTGTAACAGTCTTTACTGTCAAAAAAAGAATAAAATATTAATTTAAATAAAAGTATTAATAATATTACTCTTCCTAAAGATCGCATCTTTAGAGGGTGTGACTCACATATATTTGTTAGGGATCTGCCCCCTTTGAATTTTTTGTGCATTTTCGTCAAGTTGCCAGGCCATCCAGGTGCCGAAGTTGCCATTTGGTAGTGTGTCATCCACATAGAGGATGTCGTCTTTCTTAAAAGAGAGGTCGAGCTCAGTCTCAGCCACTCGGTCATAAAGTGCTCTGGAAGAGAAAGAGGACATGAATAATTCAACAAGTGACAGCATTATACATGAGGAAAAGACTGCGGCATCTGCAAGAACGAGGTAATACGAGACAAATGAAAAGAGAGCAGAGGACAAAGAAAAATAAAGGAAGGAAAGAACGAATGAAAAATTCAGGAAGAGGCCGGGACAGAGCCGATCCCTCATTCCTGGGAGTAGCACGAGGCGGCTCTTAGCGGCCACCCATAACTCTTCATCCCTGCTCATTCATGACATGTGGATAGACGGAGATTATTTACTGCCTGTGACATCATGGGAGCGCAGGCATAAAAAGCGCCTGCAACAGCTGCGGGCCACAGAATTTCATTTGCAAAGACAAACACGGCTATTTCTGAACAGCCCTCTTCCACTATTCTTTTTCCACTGCGCAGACACAATGCATCTCTGTCTCGAACCGTCTAATTACCACAGCTACTATTATAGAACACAAATTATGGAGATTTGGTGATACAATCTCCACCGCCAGATACAATATCTCACCCTCCATCTTAAACATAATTAAAGAGATTAAAAGATTCCCATTGCAGCAGTTTTCTCACATATCTATATATAGAGCAGCGCACACAAGGCCCAAACACTGGCATTGGGTCATAGGGAAGCGGTAAGTGGCCATGAATGGTGATGTATGTCGATGCAGATGAGGTCATGCTGTACCTGATATAGAATCCATCTCCAGGAGTGTCCTTCACCAG
This sequence comes from Schizothorax lantsangensis, assembly GCA_027422415.1. Lineage (NCBI taxonomy): Eukaryota > Metazoa > Chordata > Actinopteri > Cypriniformes > Cyprinidae > Schizothorax > Schizothorax lantsangensis. The sequence continues at coordinate 13,375,046 of CM049852.1, read as the reverse complement.
GTTGAACTCATCCAGACGATGCTGGACTCTGAACGTCACTGTTTCTGCAGGCTTCAGCATTTCCAGGTATGCCTCCTCAACAGTCTTATTCTTCATACTAACTGTGCCATACTGGATGAACAAAGAATGATAAAAAGGGTGCAATCACGTTTAGTTTAAATATCCAATCTCTTATGTCAAAGTTTGTAGCTTCTTAACCACAATGAATGAATTACACTAGGAATAACTATTTTAACACTGGTTACAAAAATAAATTTTAAGGGTTCCTGATCGATTTCCATTCCATAGCTAATAAACTTGTAGCGAATCACAATGACTTCTTTGCTTTGTCTTAGTGAAGCAAATAAGTGCTGTTGCCATGGCTGGCACAGGTCTGAATATATCCATGCCAGGAATGGGATATTACCAATTTCACACCATGCTTTAGAAAGCAAAAAAGTGATCAATAAAAAACACTGTTAGGAATGCATACTGACATTTGAATTAGAGGAGAACAAAACAGGCAGTGGATGAGGCTGCATGAACCCTAGCAAATAAGAGCGCGGCAGGAAGGAGTCCTAAAACCAAGTTTGTTTGTTTTTTTACACTTTTGGTTCAACTGTCTCAAAGTCAATAGGTTTTTTGGTTAAATGCCTGAAATAAGGTCTCAAGATGTTTTTACATTTTATCCTACAAAATAAAATACATCAGTAATACCCCACTTGTTTAAAATATTTTATGTGTACTGAAAAAGGTGGTTGCTAACAAGGGGATAAACAGGACTACAGAGGTTGTCAGGAACATTAAAAATCATCACACATTTCACATTGTGTTTAGACTTGTGCTCATGCAAACTATCCTTACTGAAACATGACTACTTGTGCATTTTAAACAAAGACTACAAGAGTTATCGGAAGCTCAAGTGATGGTGACACTGAAATTGATCGTGGTGTCGTTTATTTATAGCCTAACTTCGCTTAATTCTGGTGACTGTATTTAAGCTTTAAATTCATAAAGGTTTTGTTCATTTGTGAAGATTATCTTGATTAACAAAATGTGCAGGAATCATAACTTTTGTTGGTCACAGAGCTTACTTTCTGCAATAATCCAAAAGTCAATGGAAAAAATTCCAGTTGGCTTTTTGTCAAAGAAACCAGAGTGAAATGCCTCATCACTGCAGCACTATATAGAGTAGACAACCAAATCATAACATTCAGCTTAAGTTAAAAGTCTAACTGCACCAGTGCCAATGTTAAGATGCTTCCGGAAACCTGTTGTCTTGAATGTAACAGTCAGGGCTGTCAATTTAAAGTGTATTTGTCCTTTCAGGTCAGTGCAAAGCCTATAACACTCAAAAAAAGGAAGTACAATAATTATTTTGTGTCTTACAAAGAACTGCTGTCTTACCATTTCTGTTCACAGTAGTTCCCTAAAAGCACTACACAAAAAGAGCAGTAGCTCCATTTACCTCAAGTATCATGTCCCCAGGCACAAGACCATCCACTCCTCTGGCAGGACTGTCCTCTTCCAGCCTCTCCACAAAGATCCCCCGCAGGTTTCCTCCACACAGCTGAATGCCCAGCTCCCCCTGAGTCTTCCTCACCATTACCAAGCGAGGCTCTGGAACTTTCTTGGAACTCTCAGAAGACATCCTGACATTCAAGAGCAGAAACAGGCTGGTCACCCAAAGTCATGGATTTCATGTTGTGTGACCCAGGCTTTTCCAAAAAGTAAGCTGCATATTTATGCTTCCTTTGAGAAGAGGTAAATTATTTGGCCAAACTGTGTAAAGAACTGCACATATCCTTCCAAAAGAAGGCATTCCAAAGAAAGTTTGGCAACAAGATGTTGATTATAAATATACCTATTAGTTATTCTAAATAAAAAACATCTTTCTAGTGACATGTGCCAGACTTCTCCAATCATTTATTTATCACAATTGACTGGAAACTCACACTCATATCTACCTCCAATTTTAAGTATGATTTCAAAAATCTAATCAACAACCAGTGGATAAAATCAAGTGCCCACCATATATTTTTATTCTTCCTCGAAAATCTTTTTCATTTAGATTTAGCACAATATTGAAGAAAAGATGTTGCCGTTTCCTAAAATAGTGAATCCACTTCTGTGCGATTTGCATGTTGCGCAGAGTTGCTGTCATTGTAAAGCATTCCAAATCTGTCATTTATGTGATTATATTCAGTCAGAATGCTTTCTTAAATGCATCTGCTGAAGCATCTGCTATCTAGACAGTAGACAGCAAGGCAGATCACTGTATGTATTTGTGCAGTACCTGATGAAGTTGTTGGGACTGGTGGTGGGTGTCGTCTGCTTGGAGGACGGGGTGAGTGTGCCTTCATCTTGTTCACTCAGGGTGTCTATGGTGGAGTGGTTATCTGGGGTGGCGGCTCCACTGCCCTGCGGAGTGGACTGAGTGCTCACTGGCTCCAAGCGGGAACTATGGAACAACACGGCCAAGAATAAACCACCCCCGCTTTGAGATCAAATCTACATTAACCTGAGCTAAATGAAATGGAAAAAGGGCTGTACCTGGAGCGAGAGTGGTTGCCGAGCTGATACATGTGTGGGTTGTACTGGGCCATGATCGTGATGGTGTCACACTGCTGGCCAATGATGAGCCGAGCTTGCTGCTCGGTGGCATTGCGCAGGTTTATCCCATTGTACTGAGGGAAAGAAACAAAAATCAATTTGAGTTGCATGATACATTTTAGTAGCTGGCATGGCATACAGCTTTACTGATGGCAAAATAAATGATATATAATTAATATATATTAATATGTGTGTGTGTGTGTGTGTATTTGCTGTCCAGCTACATAAAAATATGACTAAATATAAGTAAAACTGCATAAAATAAAATAAAGTAAATGAAATTTTATATATATACATTTTATATATATATTTATATTTATATATATATATATATATATATTTTTTTTTTTTTTTTTTTTTTTTTAATACACATACACACACAATAAGTGCAGAAAGTGGCATAAGACTCAAGTAAAAAAAAAAATAAGTGCACCAAAATATAATAAGGAATACGCATTAATTATGCATAAAATTACTTAAAACTGCATATTTGCATAAATTGCATATAAAAGCATAAACAAAATAGAAACTAAATAAAACTGCATCAAATAAAATTGCATCAAAAATAGAATAAAATAAAAAATTCAAGTAGAATGTATATGTCCTATATAGGGTGTGATAGTCCTTGATATGAAGCATGAAATATAAGAAACAATGTAGACAGAAACACTATTTAAATATATTGCTCTTTAAAAAAATACTGCTCTCTTTAAAAAAAAAAATACTGCTCATGAGTTTAAATTTGCCCTAAAAATGTAAACGAGTTAAAAAAAAAAAAACTTTAAAAAAAAGTTAGTCATTGGCAAACCTTTTTTCAATCCTTTTCTCTCAAAGCCCATTTGTGTTATTGATGTGCTAAAGCTAACCTCTAGTAGCTGGTCTCCATACTCCAGCCCAGCCTGGTGTGCGATGCTGCCCCCGGTCACCTTGGAGACAAAGATCCCTCCATTCTCTCCACTCACGATGGAGATGCCGAGAGGCTCCGCCCCTTTGTGCACGATGACATTCCGCGGCTCCTCCAAGTACGGCCTGCCAGAACGATAAATGCGGGTGAGTTTCAAGACCAGTGATAATCAACAGCCGAGACAGAAGTTGGTCTGCAGGGCTTTAACCAGGGTAGATGCTGAAATACTGCGACAGAGGAGAACCATGCAGGTGGGTGTACAGCAAGAGACATTTACTGAACTGGCAGTTTGGAGGACTAACTGCCACAAAGGTACACAAACAGGGTAGAAAGCGGAGGGAGTGTGCATACAGGACTTCAATAAAAGATCCAGAAGGTTATACATTTATTCTCCTAACCTAAATGTAAATATACATGATTTACCACCCAAACAAGTAAAATCATGCTTTAATGTAACAGCTCCAAGTCCAGACAAAACATCAACACTTCACTGACAAGGAAACCACATTTCAACACAGACCTCTGTATTCCTGAGTAAAGAAATTATTACATTATACCTGTCATTTCACACATGGCAATAATTCCTTATAGCAGCTTTAAACTCCCTTTAGCATTTGTGATTGACTGATTGAGGAAAATCTGGATCTTTTCAGGATGAGAGCAGCCAAACTGACATGCAAATCATAAATGTCTCTCCAAAATCTTAAGCACTTAAGTACACATTTACTCCAAAAACAGCTAAACCTGCTCTGTACAGATTTAACATTCATGGGCAATCTCTTGCTGAGCAGGTTAATCAAAAAAGTAAATTAGAAGCAGCGGGGAAAAATTACCCAATAACACCAATTAAACTCCACTTGAAGGAAAATGTTGACACAGATTTATAAAAAACCTGATCCCCTCCATGTAGTCATATTAAATGTGTAGTTCACACAAAAATGAAAATTGTCATATTTACTCACCCTCATGTCATTCAAAACATGTATGATGTTCGTTCATCCTTAAAACACAATAAAATATATTTTTTTTATGAAAAGTGAGAGATTTCTGTCCCTCCATTGAAAATCCATTCCAACAAAATGTTCAAGCTTCAAAATGTACATAAAGATGCTGTCATAAATCCTGCTTTAGATAAATCTCAATCTGATACAACAGCCAATCCATCCTCTAAATTACTGAATACATTTATCACTGAGCTCAACTTAATCGATCTTTGGAGAATTCAGAATACTAAAGCTAAGGACTTCACTTTTTTTTCTAATAGACAAGACTTTCTCTAGGATAGACTACATATTTCTCAGCCCATCTTTAATTTCGTCTAATTCCTCCATCTCTATATTACCAATTTTATTATCTGATCATTCTGCTGTGTTGTGCAGTGTTCCTCTTTCCGATGTTAAAGCCAAGTCCCCTAGATGGCGCTTTAACATATCATTATTAAGTAATCAGACTTTCATTACTTCTCTAAAAGAATATATTAAGGAATTTCTTGAAATGAATATGCCCTCTGATGTGGATCCTCAAATACTGTGGGAAACGACTAAGTGTGCTATACGAGGTTTCTGTATATCTTTCTCTTCTACTCTTGCCAAAGCGAAAACTCACCAGTTTACACAATTAGAAAATAAAATCCAATCATTACAAAACCTACAAAAACAACATTTTACTGAGCAACAGGCTACACAGCTGTCCTCTTTAAAAGAAGAACATGATTTACTTTCACACTCAAAGGCGGAATTTATTTTACATAGGACTAGGCAAAAATATTATTTCGAATCAGCGAGACCTAGTCATTTATTGGCACTTAGGTTGAAAGAATGTGAGTCTAAGGCATATATTAGCGCAATAAAATCATCGGATGATCAGGTCACCACGAACCCTGTGGCAATTAATGAAATATTTAAGGTTTTTACACAAATCTGTATAAAGCCGAAACAGATTTTGATGAACCAATTTGTGAGCAGTATTTAGATAAATTGGAACTGCCTCGGATCTCACAGACAGATAAAGAATCTTTGGAGGCCCCATTAAGTTTGGAGGAACTCCACGTCTCTCTAAAAAGCCTTCAAAAGGGCAAATCGCCGGGTCTAGATGGTCTCCCCCCCTGAATTATATTTAGAAATTTGGGATTTGGTAGGGATACTTATGCTTAACTCATTTAATTTTGCAATTGAACATGGGGTATTTCATAGAGATCAAAAAACATCACTGATTTCATTACTTCTTAAAAAAGGGAAAGATCCATTAGATTGTTCCAGCTACAGACCGATTTCGCTTATCCCATGTGATCTAAAAATCTATGCTAAAGTTTTTGCTTCTCGTATGGAGAAGGTAATTCATAGTTTGATCAAGGAGGACCAAACTGGTTTCATCAAGGGGCGCAATGCATCTGACAATATGCGTCGACTCCTTCATATTCTTGACTTTGCGGACTCCCACCCGACCCCTTGTGCGGTCTTTTCACTTGATGCAGAAAAAGCCTTTGACAGGCTAGAGTGGAATTATATGTGGGCAGTTCTGCAATGTTTCGGCTTCGGTGAACACTTCATTTCTATGATTAAGACATTATACCACTCACCTGCAGCATCAGTCATAACTGGTAATATTATTTCCCCCCCATTCCCTTTGCAGCGGGGAATGAGGCAAGGATGTCCGCTTTCCCCCTTATTGTTTTGTCTATCTCTTGAACCCTTAGCACAAGCCATCAGGAAATCTGAAGTATTGATTAAGATTCATGATCATAATCATAGTATTTCGTTATACGCTGATGATATTATTCTATATTTAGACCACTTTGATGTTTCAGTCTCTAGTATAATTAAGGAATTTGATAATTTTAGTAGCTTTTCAGGATATAAAATAAATTGGAGAAAATCTGCTTTAATGCCAATTAACAATGTTAAAGTTAATTCTTCTATTCCCTCATTTATCCCTATTAAGGAATCTTTCATCTATTTGGGCATTACCATATATAAAAACATTCATAAGATTGCCAGAGACAATTTTAATAATATTTTAGTTAAGGTCAAAAATGACATTCAAAGATGGAAGAATCTTAAAGTCTCTCTTCAAGGAAGAATCTCCACTGTTAAGATGAATTTGTTACCTCGATTTAATTTTTTTTTCTCTATGCTACCACTTTCTCCCCCTCCAGGTTACTTTAAGGAGATCAACTCCATAATTTCTAAATTTATCTGGAATGATAAATGCCCCAGAATTAAACTTACCACATTACAACATCCTAATAGCGCAGGAGGACTGGCTGTACCAAATTTTGAATTGTATTATTGGTCGTTCCAGCTTAAGGCTCTTCATAATTGGGTTGATCCTCAATCTACAGTTTCATGGAGAGTGATTGAAGCTGACAAGGTTAAACCAAATAGACTCCAAGATATTTTATTTACTGGCACAGGAAAAAAAGGGGATAATTATAAATTTGGTCCGGTTGTGGCCAACTCTATTAAAACCTGGAAAACGGTTGAACGTCGGATAGGTGGACCCTTCAAATTTTGGAACAGTACACCTTTATGGCACAATTTTAATTTTGTATGCGGAAATCGTCCATTTGTCCAACCCTTTTGGTCTTCTTTAGGTGTAAACACGTGCGGTGATATATATGATAACCAGGGCCTATGTTCATTTCAGACATTAAGAACCAAATTTTGTCTACCAGCATCCGCATATTTTGTCTTTCTTCAATTACGTTCTGCTCTCAAAGCAGCTCTCAAAGAAAATACTTTATTTTCAACTTTTTGATTATTTCCTTATTTTTTATTGAAAATAAATGCCTTTACGATGCGATACGATATTTGAAAAGGGAGAAAAAAAAAGTTTGGCAAAAGGCGGGATCGAACCACTGGTCGATCGCATCAAAAGACGATAACACAAGATTTACCATCTGCGCCACTGGAGCTGATGTTTCAATTGACTCTGCTGTTCTTCTTCTGGTTCTGTACACCTTGATTGACAGATGTCTTGTCCAGTCAGCAGTGAGTAATCTATTCCCAAACCAATGGCGCTGTCTCAAACTATACCTACCTCTTCCGGTTTGTCTGATTTGTCATTGTGTTTTCTGACTTGTTGTTTTGTTTTCTGATTTGTCATTGTGTTTTCTGACTTGTTATAATGTTTTCGGGATTGTTGTTGGTGTTTTTCCGAATTGTTATTTTGTTTTTTAGATTTGCATTTACGTTTGTAATTTGTTATTTTGTTTTCAGAATCGTGATTTGTTTTGCACTTCACAGCCACCGTACATATTGGATCCATAGCCTCCTGCAAATAGTGACTTATGAATGTACAACAGCATGAATCAATGGGGCCAAGCCTTCTACCATTGATGCTTGGCAGTGCTTTCTCTTTGATATACGTGACTGTATAAAGGAGTGACTTTTGTGTTTTTCTTGTCCTTCCCTCTCTCCCTCCCTCCCTCCCTTTTGACTGGACTTTGAGATATTGAGTATGTGTCTGTTGTTTTGTTTTTTATTTTTTGGATGTTGTTATGTATGAAAAAAAAAAATGTTGATAAAAAAAAAAAAAATGTACATAAAGAGATTGTACAAGTAATTTACGAACAAGAATGGTTTAATAAAATTTTTGGTAGAGACATAGTATCCGCTGGACGCAAACTGCATACGATGTTCTGTGTCAGCCGCACCACTTTACTTGGCAGTCAATGGGACAGTCACAAGCCTCCCGGTTTTCATCTAAAATTTCTTAAATTGTGTTCCGAAGACGAACTAAGCTTTTACGGGTTTGGAACGACATGGGGGTAAGTGAAAAACGACAACATTTTCATTTTGGGGTGGAATAACCCTTTAACTAGTTGCTTTTTAGCATGCCTATTATTAACATATTGGCTGTTTATTAGTACTTATAAAGCACATATTCTGCATGACCATATTCTAACATCCCTAATCCTACCAAATACATAAACTTAACAACTACCTTACTAACTATTAATAAGCAGCATATTAGGAGTTTATTGAGACATGTCGTAAATAATGGTTTGTTAATAGCAAGAATTGGACCTTAAAATAATGCGTGATCATCGCTTTATATCTCATGTAAAGCAATCATGTCTGTTTAGAAGACTTGGAATAAACTTTGATTCACATTGATTACTTTTATCTCTACGTATCAAAGTTTTTTCAATGGAGGGATAGAAATTTCTAAGGTTTCATTAAAAATATCCTCATTTGTCTTTCAAAGAATTAAAGTCTTGATTTGGAATGACATGAAGGTGTGTAATTGAGGACAATTAAAATTTTTGAGTAACCTAACCATGTAAATGAAACAAACTAACAAGGGGCTCGCAAAACAACATGTTTTCACGGTCTTTGGTTTGCCTGAACAACTAGTTGACTAATCAATCAGAGTCATCATGAACTGCCTTTCACAACCCATTTTACTTTTGTAACGCAGCATTTTCATGTGGTAAATATATTTCTCGTAGCCTGGGCTGTATGCTAACACAACACAGAGAAGCAGGGATTTCTACAGCCAACCACTTGGAGCAAACAAGTACGTTTGTCAGGCATTCCCTGTGCGTAACTGGCAGGGAACAAACCTCAAGCTTCTGAGAGAGGAGAACCTAGGCCTAGCAGCCAGAGGGATTCTCAGAAAGGATCTGTTATGGTACAGAGATCTGAAAGATTCAGAGGAGCAAAGAAGAGAGGAGAAAAACAGATTGTGAAAGAGAGAGACACACAAGGGACTCTGGAGGAAGACAAATATGTAGAGAAGAATTATAATAAATACATAAGAACAACTGGAATGAATGAGTGACCTAGTTTACAAAACTCCACTCAAAGTCGATCTGAATTTTATATGATGGTGCAGATTAATGTAAGTTGAGCGACGGTGACGATATGAACGACTGATCCTTCAACATACATTATTTTATATTCACGCACCGTCCAATTATTGGAGACAGATAAAGGGCTTCTGAGCTGTATGTGGATAAGAGCGAGCTGTTGCTTGGCAACCTGATGAAGGGGCTTTGGGGGGGGGGGGGGGTGTGCAGCAGGAAGGACCCGAGGTATTGCAAGTGTACCTGTCTTTTCTCCGCTCTCCCGTGGGTATGGGGCTGACGGAGATCCTGGGCAGGGTAGAGATGGAGCTCTGAGACTGGCTGGAGGCGAACGAGGACGTCTCCAGATTGAGAGGAGACAGGGGTGGTGTGATGAGACTGGGACTGCTGCATTCTGAATGAGACAGGGACCCTGATGAACAACACAGAAACAACAGTCAGCATGGGTTCTAGACTGACAATAACACAACAATTTCACAATTTTGACAACAATCCATATAAACCTCTATATTTATGCATTTGCCATCATGGCAAATTAGACTCAAAAATGTTTACTGCAAGTAATACAGAGCAAACATTTACTTCAAAATAATGTACAATATAATAAATAGTAACAAACAGCAACATTTACAGATGGACACTACAATTTCAAAATTTTGGGGTTGGTAGGATTTTTAAAATTAAATTAATACAGTAATGCCATTTATAATCAGATTTGTATTTCAAATACATGCTGTACTTTTGAACTTTCTATTTTGTCCCAAATCTTGAAAATACAATCAGTTCCCACAAAAATACAGAGCAACACAACTGTTTTCGACATTGATAACAATAAAAAACGTTTCTTAAGTAGCAATTATTAGAATATTAGAATGATTCTGAAGGATCGTGATACTGAAGATTGGAGTAATGATGCTGGAAATTCTTCTTCTTTGCATCACAGGAATAAATTACATTTTAAAATGTATTAAAATAAAAAGCTGTTATTTTAAAATATAATATTTCACAATATTACTGTTTTAACTGTATTTTTGGTCAAATAAGTGCAGCCTTGGTGAGCATAAGAGACTTCTTTCAAAACCATAAAAAATAAATAAATATAAAACTTTTTTTTTTTTAAAAGTACCGACCCCAAACGTTTGAATGATCATGAAAAGAGCAGGGACATGTCCTGAATGCCAATTTTGCTACTGAAGTTTAATCAGAAATGTTACTGAAAGACCTCAGTCATCACACTCTCATACCAGTCATGAAATAAGTGCAAAATTAGCTAAATGTCAGAGTTTACAGCTTAATGGCTGAATAAAACATTAAAATCATCAAGATTTCACAATGCCAATATTTGCTAATTTTAAGTCACCAACAAATTGATCACTAAAATACTATGAATATACATTATATTGATCTGTTCTAGTACAAAAGAAAACTTTGGGGAAAAAGAACTGTTCATTTCCACTACTTTGTTTATATTTGACGCTGAAAGTAAATGGAGACTTAAATTTTATGTATGAATCACTATTAGTTACAGAAAGAAAACCTCTTTGCCTCAGGTTATTTATTCAGGCTTCCAATATTTCAGTGTACACAAATGTCAAGCTTGTTTGTGCAAAGTGTTCTCTACTTGACATGTTTTACTTGATTTAACTTAGTCTGACATTTTAATTGCCTTTCCTGTACCGTATTGCTGCATCTGGTGGTTATTTAATTTTACATACTGCAGTATGGAAGACAACACTGGATTAAAAATTCTAAATAAATTTATTTCAGAAAGATTTAAATAACTAAATAAATAAATAAATTGACTACACAAACATATAGAAGTGAGGCGACAATGTAGCATCCTACTTGAAATGTTTATTGAAGTATGATGCCTACAGTCTATACTACATATGTAGAAAGGAGTGTTAATTTTCCAATTCAACCATAACCAAGATAATTTCAGATATGCTGGATTCATGAGAGGAGGCTCACCTCTTTCTGATCCCAGCATTGAGCGAGGATAGCGCGGCGTGGAGGGAATCTTTATCCTTTCAGTGCGATACTGCAAATTATTTGATGAACCTTCAGGAAACAAAAGGGAGAAGGTGAGGAGAAATAAACACATTATTTAAACTCAATAGTTACTGCATGAGGAGAACAGATGATATACAAGATTAAAGATAGCGACTGACCGACTCTAGTGCTGGACGGCAGGGAGTTGGTGCCGTGTGAGGCCCGGCTGCTACGGGACGAGTCAGAGCAGTCTGTGGAGCATTTCTGGCTCAGGTCCAGACTCAGATGCCCTTGATGCTGAGGACTGAGATGGAGAACAGAAAACATACCAGATCAGCAAACACTCATAATGGGGTGAAGGAACAATTCTTCTCCTGACAAAGTAAATAATGATCCTGTTTATGACCTACAATGTCTACTTGTACTTAGCACAACATAATGAAAAGTTTGGTGATATCATTAACTGCAATAACTCACATTTAGGATGCACTTGTTCTGCATTAAAGTGATACCTTCCAGGGTCAAAAATGAACAGGGGCTTGGGGCAAAAATGGCACTAAGATGAACAAAAATGACCCCAAATTCAAGATTGGGGGGCACTAAAGCCTCTGCACTATTAAACTAAACATATTAAGACTGTCGCGATTACAGTGAAATGTAAAAAAAAATGAAAAGTGCTAATTGCAGAAATATGTTTAGATCTGCTCAAGTTGCATCAAAGATTTTCTTTGCATTTTTTTCTGCAGTGTTGAGCATTATAATCAATCAAAAAGACAGGATTGTATTGAGCGTATGAATGAAGTGGCCAAACAGAAGCATTTCGATTAGTCACTGGTTTTGTTTTTCAAGCTATTAAAATAACCAGTGTAAAGTCTTGAATTTCTAATGCATAAAATGTAATAAACTAATTCATAAACGTTTCTTAAATTTGTCTGTGTTGCATAGAAGTATATGACATACTATTTCTTTAAAAAAAAATGTTTTGTATTTTATTAATCAATATTGATAATCATTATTACAATATCAAGAGAAATAAACAACAATAATGATGTGTCATAACATTGCAGTCCTACGCTCTAATGAATTCCTGGTTTTTATCATCTATAATTTATACACTTTATATAAGCAATTATATTATGCAATTTTCATGTAAATACAACTTTTGATGATTTTATTGGTCTATATTCTGATTGACTGAAGTTGCTTAAATTTAAGTTTTTGACATAAGACTGATACATTTAATAAAAGTAAAAGATTTAATATTGCCCCTTACAAATATTGCCCCCCTTAGTGCAAAACGTTCATTTCAGCCCGATACCTCCCACGTTGATATTTCCACAGAGTTGCCATATTTGATGGAGGTACAGTCTTCAGTGGAATTCCAGTAGATGTGTTATTTTGTGTGTGTGTGTGTGTGTGTGCGTGTAAGCATTGGTGATCTCAGTGGGAACTGTGGTACCTGGGGTGTGTGTGCTGCTGATTGATCTGGTTGGCGACAGTAGGGCAGTTGTTAGTGTGAACTCTGTGACTGCGCACCATGTAAACGGGGTTCTTCATAACGGCCGTTACCGCAGAGCAGGGGGCCAGTCCTCGATGTGCTGAGTCTGAAGTTTAAACACAACCACATAATAACCAATAAAACACTTCAATGAGAAACACACACTCCCCTTCAACTGCGCGCTGCGCTCACATCTTTCATTTCTGCCTCTATTATTGTGGCTACTGCTCTCCTCACACCATCAAGAGATGTTAGCCGAAAGTCAAAACTGTGAGTTTGATCTAAAATAGAGCATACAGTATGGCCTGAAACATAGTAGAAAAAAAATTAAGGAGTATTTTTTTGAATATAGGGCTAAGTGAAAGGCACCAACCGTTCGGGAAAATGCTGATTGTCCCCCAACTGTCCACCGCTGAGCAATTTTATTTTCTATTCATTTTCTGTGAGGGTTGCAATTTGAGACACCCTGTTGCCAAAATTTGGGAGATGTGGAGTAGTTTTATTTGTGTGTAACAGTTTTTTTCTTCTCAACATTAAACAAACATCCTTAAAAAGACAATTTATAAAATAAACTAATGAACAAACAAATACACATATATATTATTTAAATTCAATAATTCATTCATTTAAACTAACACGGCATAATATCAATCAGGGTTTTCAAACTTAGCACAAATTATGCTGCCACTCAGTTTGGACTTGCTAGTTTTGGACCAAATGCTGGTTTGTACTTCATAAATCTATATTTCTCCTAAATTAAAGAAAAATATTTGTTATTAAATTAATTTGTGTAACAAGGGTGAAAGCAGTACATCAATAAAGCTCAACCAGTTTGAATAAAACATTACTTGTTTTCTTGTCATGCTGTAGAAAGTATGAAAATTTAAGGAAGCATTTTTGAAATATGAGGAAAATCATGCAGTAACAAATATGGAACAGGCCCTCAATTTTACTTGCAGCCACTTTTTATGATAAATCACATTGGACCATAGTTAAATTTAACATATCTAATATTTCCCATAACAAAAGACATGGCAATTCGCTTTATTATTAAAAGAAATAAAACTACATGGAGCACCAAGTGCACTGTATTGATGTCACGCTTTGGTTTTTGCCTGTGTTCAGAATCGAGTTCCACCGGTAAAGCCAGCTGCTCTGGGCGACAGATGAGCAGACGGCGGGGAAGCTCGGAAGGCAGCCATCCTGGCCAAAGCTTGAATACTCAAATCAAGTAAAAATAGACCTCATTATCACACAATCCCCATGTGAACTGTATAGTCACGTGACAGAGGCATCAAGCAGAACCCACAGCGGTTTGTCCTGTTTCCACAAAAATCTACAGTCCTGACAACGTGCTTTATGTCTTTACTTGAGAAAATAAAATGCAAATATGTCATTGCATTAAATGAGACCTAACTGACACATTTCAAGGCTCACCAAAAAGAATAGCCTTATGCTGCAGGAAAGAAATAAATGCATAAAACTGAGCCTGCATTTTCATCTTTCCTAAGCAATAGCATGAACATTCAAAGATGAAAACTATAAATGGGTTTCATTCGGTAAATCAACAAGCTCGTTGAACCATATTCTACATGATTATCATAAATGAGCAATTCAATTATTCAGGACTGAGTTCACCATAAAATTAAGTAAAACATTAATTTTGTAGGCCGCCTTGATCAGAATAAAAATGAACTGTGCTCCACAGAGCAAATGCAGACAGGGAGAGAGTAGGAAGAGTGTTGTTAAAGAGATACATTGAAATGCACCATGGGCGACTAGGGCTCTGATTAGGGCGGCTGTAACTCACTGGGAGGCAGGGTTCCATTATAGGCTGTAGGCACAAAGCCCACGCTGTGTCTGTGAGGTCGATTAGGAGAGGAACGCAGCATCTCCCTCTGCTCCACAAAGTCACCATCATTTGAATAACTCTGCCAAACACACACACAGAAGAGATAATGCAGCATACACTTCTATAGAAAGTTAGAATTGAATGTTTCTTTGCATTATAGAATATCCTAACAAAAATAACTAGTTGAATGATTTTTCATTCCTCAAATGATATACAAAATATTTATGTATTTCCTCTGAAATGGTTAAAAACTATCATTTTGACCAATGTAGCAAGTCGATTTGAAATATTAAACACATAATACAGTAAAAAAAAAAAAAAATTAATGAATTAAATAAAATATTTAAAAGAATCACGTCACAATGATTGTTAAATTTTTTTTCCAAATAACAATGATATAACATTGTCATTTACATTCCTGTTCAAAAGCTGATTTTTTAAAAGAAAATTTCATTCAGCGAAGACGCATTAAATAGATCAAAATTTACTTTTACATTGTTACCAAAACATTTCAAATAAATGCTGCTCTTTTGAAGTATACAGATTTTTTTATTAGTAATTCGTATATTTCTTTATTTTATTACTACTACTTTAGTAATATAGTAAATAATATAATATGTACATGAATAATTCTAGATTACATTACAATAATTAGCATATTAATATAATAAAACATTCACAATAGCGCTAAGCTAATCTTCTACATATCATCAGGAGGTGAGCGTCAGCCTTTCTAATGTTCTCTCCCCCTCTCTCTTTCCTCCCGGTGCAGTGGGAGATCAATCTCAGGCTGAGAGGCTAATTAAAACAGGCAGGACGGCTGGCTGTGTCAAGCCCAGCAGATCTATAAATTCACCTGGAAGCTCTGGAGAGGAATGGTCTGAGGAGTCATCCTGCGCCTGAGCGCCGGGGCCGATTTGGGCCTAGGACGCTTCACTTCCGGTTCCTCCGGCTGCATTCGACCGATGTCTTCCTCGCAGGACTTCCTGGAGCTCAAGACCTTGCCCTCGTGCCCCGCCTCGGTAAAGTACATGTTGCCGTTGCGGTCCTCCTGTTTGGGTTCGTGGACAGACATGGCGGTGATGGTGGACTCTGAGGCGGAGCTGCCCTGATGTTTGTGCTTGAACTTGAAGGAGTCGCTACGTGTGGGTGGGGTCGGGGGCGTCGGGGCAGAGTCTGCTTTTAAAGGTTGAGGTGAATGGTAGTCCGTCTTTGCCAGCGTATCTGGCCTTTTGAAGGTGTCGCCATCAATGGGCTTTCTTTGCTTGGGCGACCTGTAGATGGAGAGTTGCGCCGGGCTGTCGGTTGTCATTGCAACACCCACAACCATTTTAGGCCAAGAGCCGCCACTGTGTTGCTTCTCCAGGCTGGTTTCCAATGTAACGCATTCGGGGCCGACTGACTCTGAGCGGGTGTAGCAGACCTCCTGAAAGGCACTGCCGCTGTAGCGGGCCGGTCCCAGCTCTGAAGCGGGACGGAGAGAGTTAGGGTGCAAGGTGGAGATCGGAAACACCTTCCTCTCAGAATAACCGCTCTCCTCAAAGTCAGTCCTGGTCTTTCTTCTCTCGCCGCCAGTGTCCCCGCTGTAAATGTCTGTCTGAGTGGAGCTGTTGTGTTTGAGGTTTCTGCTGTTTCGAGAATGGATATCCGACAAGTGGATTCTGCCGTTGGATTTCTCTGCCTCCCTCAGGCTCTCAAAGATGTTCTGCCCCGACGTGCTCTGGGGAAAAAACTGTTAATGGACAGGTTCAGCACAACTGGCATAAATAAAACAACAACATCACTAAAACAAACATTCAGAGGTACATAAACTACTGTTACTGGGACCTATTTCGCAAAGCCAGTTTCAGTGCCTACCCAGGAAAATTCGAGTTTATTTCGGATTCAGGAAGATGGATTGGTTTTTAGTGGTGTTCCTCAACATGGTAACTTATGCTTTTTATTCTGAGTAGGAGATCACAAACCAAAACTGGACCAATCAGATGTGAGCAAAGTGTCATATCTGATGCAAAAGTTAACGCCTGCTCCAAATTAAAACACTTCACAGTGAAAGTATTTTAGTGATGGAATTGCAAAAATGTTGTTCCTAATTATTTATTCTATATGAATTACATAATATATCTTTAATGCATTACACGTAAGCAATTATATGTTGACAATTGATATTCAACATTAACCTTAAATTGCTAAACTGTTTTTTTAAGCACTTTTTGAATGTATATAAAATATATGTATAATTAAATTAATTTAGTTGATTCACTTGCATCAATAGAGTTAGATATTTTCTTTCATCTGCCCTCTCAAACGTTAATGGCAGTGGCAATGTTTTATTCCTCTCTTGTAAATGCATTTAAATTCCTGATTTTTTTTATAACAATCTCTTTATCTTCAGCAGAGAAGTGCATTTCTGTGAACCCACTGAGCCTGATCTAAACCGGGTTGGATTTGTTTAGTTTTGTCAACTCTAAAGCTACTCTTAAACTCAACTAGCTTCATGTAACATGCCACAGGTTTCTTAGGGTTAATTTAATCCAATAACAAATTGAGTTTTTGCTAAGCTCCACCCCACTTCATGCTTTTCATGATTACTTGTGAATGAGGTCATTTGGAAATCCACAACATGTATATAAAGTTACAAAATGTTGTGTTTATGATTTCATATTATCTTGTGTAACTATTATTGAGAAATCATCAAATTATAAAAAAAGACAATTTGAAAAAAAAATGTTTAAAACCATTCAAACAATAGTTATGGTTAGTTAGCCTAAGAAAGCATTGATTTACAGAGGTTCTTAGCAAAGGCTCAGATGATTACTGAAAGCAGTAATGAGAACAACTACAAACTATTTTCCAAACTTGACTTGCACAGTAACGTCTCACACAGATGTTAATAAATGTCACGGCAGCACCTTGGCATGTGGTAATGAGAGCGGCACACACGCTCAGACAGCAGTGAGAGAACAATCACCTTCATGAGGGAGAGAGCGAGCGAGTCCCTGCCGCCCCTCAGCAGAGCCTCACATTCACTCAGAGATTTGTTATCCAGAGCGATCCCATTTATCTAGGGAGAGAGAAATTTAGGTTAGCGCTTCACCAAAGAAAAGTGCCAGACTTTTTAATCCTTCTATTTTCAAACCTAGAAATGACTTCGGAAACTTGAGAACAGAGACAAAGAGATGCTTTGTGAATGAAAGGATGGTGCACTTTTAAGATCTCCAGTTCAGATAAATCCTTCCATCTTTTTAAACGTAAAGAAATAGTTCACTCAGAAATATATTCTGTCAAGGTTTACTCATCCTCAAGTTGGTCCAAACCTAAACTGACTGACTTTCTTCTATGAAACACAGACAGAGGAAATGTTGAAGAATCGTACCGGTCATTTAATGAAACTGAAAGGAGACTTTTTTTTAAAAAAATGGTAGAAAGCACCTAGAAGTATCATTAAAGTGGTCCATACTGCTTGTGCACTATATTTCAAGTCTTTTCAAGTCATACGATAGCTTCATGGGAGGAACAGCCCTAACTATTGAAAATAGATCTCAAAACATATATGGTGATATTAGACATCAGGATTGGCAACGACACACAAGAATCAAATTGTCCAATTTCAATTGCCATTTATGTGATTTTGTAACTCAATATGTGTTGAGTAAGATGAAGTACCAACATTACTGAATAAAACAAAAGCAAAAACTGAAATATAAATAAATTAAAACTTCAGAAATTACTCAAAAAATTTAACTGAAAACAAAATTAAAAGCTAATTGAATTAATTAAACTAACACTGAAAAGTAACATTAGTCTATTTCTAAAGTTATCATATGGCTTCAGAAGACTTTTGATACTTCTATGGGTGTTTTTGTCATTTTGAAGTTCAAAAGTCTTAAGGACCTTGCAACTTTCGTCTGAAATTTTTGCATGTTAAAAGATAAATACAACATCATGTTGTGTCAATCACGTTTACACACTGCCTCCGAAACTTTCGTCCATCATAAAAAATTAGGATCAGGTTAAATTTTCTAAGTTTTTTGCATCCGTAGCAAGCATTTTGAGACGTGTTTTGACAATTCTGAGCCACGGTACAAGCGAACGCCAAAATCCAGAATGGCATCTGACAAGTCGATCCACTTCGTCTCGCAGCACAAAGCATTGTATAGGTCCTTGCACACGGAGTTCACAGAAATTATTGGTCTTCTTTTTAAAGGGGTCATCGGATGATGAAAAATTCACTTTTCAAGTAGTTTGAACATAAATGTGTGTTGGAAGTGTGTGTACACATCCATCCTATAATGATAAAAATCCACCCAGTGGACCCAGTTTTAAAATCCCCTTTCACAAATCAGGCTGTTCTGAGAGTCCTGTCAGAATGACGTAGTTCTGCACAGGCCCCTCCCACGATAGTTGATTGACAAGCCGTCTTACCTTAGACCCGCCCTGAGTGAGCTGTAAACAGTCCGATCGCCATTGTGTTGACTCTGGTGCAGGGGAAGACAAGATGTCTCCGATTAAGCAATTGAGGTGTTTTGTTGTTGGATGTAATTGTTGTTGGATGTAACAGTTGGATTACTCCCGACATCTGAGCCGCTGAAGACGCAGAGGATTAACGTTACTTTCGCTTTGAAGTGAATGCGCCGATCCCCGATCTGCCTAAATGCGTCTATGTTAGCGCGAATCATTCGTGATCCAGCCTCACCTACAGAAGACGTGAGTATGAGGGTTTTTTATGAATCTTTGCAAATCGCCTTTCCTAATAATATGCTAGTTAGCCAGTTTTGCGGCTGAAGTTTACAGTCTGCTCGTCACTCCACGGAAGAGAGGGGCGGGGTCAGCAGAGCTCATTAGCATTTAAAGTGACTATAATAGCTTGCTAAACACAGAGCTGATTTTGACAGGTTTAAAAAGGTGTTTTTTACACTACTATTGAGAAATTTTAACCAAAGTATGTTATAGACTTTTAATTAAGACCCTAAAGAATCATATCAACTTGTGCAAAAAGGGCATCCGATGACCCCTTTAATATGTGGCTCTAATATGGCTAGCAAAGCATCAAACTGAGCCACTGACATCCTGAAGTGTATAAAGGTGATTGGCAACGTGAGGTCGTATTTATTTTTGAATGTGCGGAAATTTCAGACGAACGTTTCAGACTGTGTGCAAGGACCTTTAGTCCCCATTTACTTTCATTATATTGAAAAAGGCAACCATTCTTTAACTTCCTTCATTTCTCTTATTATGCTTGTGTGTTCCATGATAGCCATGACAAGCCATGTGAGTTTAGAAATATATAAGTGCAACTAAATCATGAAAGAATTTTCATTTTTGAGTGAACCATCACTTTAATGATAAGAACCAGCAGATGTAGCACTACTGATTGAGCCATATGACATGGCCAATATTAGAGCCAAAAGGTTACAGATATCTTCTACCCAGTATCTATCATGGAGTCAAAAGTAACACCTGATCCGCTCTCAGGATTAACATATGTGTTACTTATCACCAGAGTGGCGGCTATCGCTTAGCACGTCACCTGTCTTATACTCATCACCTCCATTTAAGGAGAGAAGTGGATTTGATTGGCAGTTCGTCTAATGAGCCCCCATGCATTTAAGATAAGGAACTGGATTAAAAATCTGCTTCATTTAGGAGGTTGTAATGAGAGTTAAGGTCAGACTTTTATAAGAGCAAATCGGATCCTTGACAGCAGCGATCTTCCTTCAATTTGAGGAAGGATCGCATGACTGCTTGATAACTTACGGCAATCAGGCGGTCTCCGATGGTAAGAGATCCCTCTCTGGCAGCTGGGCTGCCCGGTGCGATAGCGGCCACGTATACGCCACCCTCAAGAGTGATACCAGCATCTGGGAGGGTGCAGAGCAAAGCCAAGGGTCATGAATTAGAAAACAAGGGAAATCAGCCACAGAAACGGTAAAATGAGTCGGGAAAATACGTGGGATGTTACAGAAGTAAGTGATACCTTTGTGTCCGATGAGATTAATGTGGACAGGAGTAACCAGTCTTCCTCCTAAAGATTTCCTCCTGCGAACGACCATATTGATCAGCCCTCCTCCATTAAGTACGGTTTTGATGACCTGCTTCCTGTCTTTGTTAGTCAGGTCCACATCATTTATCTTCAGCAGCCAATCATTCACCCTATTGAGAGAGGCACAGCTGGTCAGGACAAAACTATGGGCAGGGAAATGAGCGTGTATTCATTCCAGAGGCCATTATCTGAAAAACACTCAATATCTGTATCCACCTCAATCTTCCATCCGCGATACTTCCTTTGTCCACTCTGGTCACAAATATCCCACAATCCCCTGGTAAATATGGATCATTCACCCCCTCTGCGATATCAAACCCCATTGCCTTCAAATCCATGTCATCCTGTGGGAAGATAATGATAGAGAGACTGATGAGACCTCTCCAAATAGAGGAAGATAATAAAGACAAGGGAGAAAAACAAACAAACTTAAAAGGTCAAATGATGTGAATGAGCATCCTGAAACCATGAAGGTAAATGCAAGAATTTAAAACCTTTTTAAGACCAAAAAAAAAGAAAAGTTAAGACATATCTCCATTACTTTTTAAATAAAAAAAAATGCTTGATTAACATGAATGGCTCCCAACCACTACAATACAGAGATAAAAAAATTGTTTTTTTTCTGTGAAACAGTTTAAAGATTTTTTAAATCAAGATACATTTACTTGAGAAGCAAAATACCATAAAACCAGAAGTCATTTTATGAGAAATTGATGTAAATAAATGAAGTTAGTTTATCATTAAAAAAGAACAAATATATGCCGATGGGCTCAATAAATTCAATTCAAAGGGAAAACAAGTTTTCATACCCCACTGAAAGATATTTGTTCTTGTTTTAAACAAACTCAATTTTATTCAGTTTGTCAGAAAACAAGACTTCATATCTTCAATTTGCCACTCTAGTAAATATATCTCGACTTAAGGATGTTTAAATATTTGTATTGGAAAGCAAGACAAAAATACAGAGGAAAATAATCATTTTTCTTGTCTTTCTTTGTCTTTAAGGAATTAAGATGTTCTGCTCTGATTTAAGACTTTTTTTAGTCCTTAATTTGTGAAAGAGCAATCTGCAGAAACCCAGTATAAGGTAACTATATGGGTTTAGTTTAGGTTTATAGTTACGTATAGGGTTAGTACCCACTTATGTAATTACTATAGTCAGCACAAAAATGTGTGCATGCAGAATAGGACTACAAAATAAAGATTACTTTTTATATTTTTAAATACTTTTCCGAGGCTGGAAAACATTAATATAAATATTCCCAGATATTTTTCAGACCTGTAAGATCAATAAATTATTCCTCAAGGCTTTTAGCTTTACTGCTTTGGATTGTTCTATTCTTACCCGATCCTTCTCAAACTCCACCACCTCCGTCTCCCATTCTAATGAGTCTGTGTCTATGGCTGAATCATGGGAGCTGTGAGCCATTAGCTGGCAAAAACGCGCCTCCTTCTCCAACTGGCTCTCCATCTTCTCCCTTTATTGGTAGAGAGAGGACAAAACAAAACAAGACAGACCATTTTCTCTCTCATCTCTCCAAACAGTCATGTAATTCATCTCACGCCCACAAAACCCAACACAAAACAGCAAGAATGTCAAGTGTCAACAGTCTTTGTGAAGACCATCTCTCTTTGTTTGAAGAGTTGCTGATGTAAGACTGGGAAAACGGCTGTTTTACAAGCCTACTGGATGATATGGGTTGGCATCAGGGCATCTTTTGCCACAGTTTGTGTAATCTGTAACACCTGTGCTAGATGGAGATGTTATAAAATCGGCATCAAGGTCAAACCTTAAATTTGGGAAGAAAAAAAAAAACAGGATCAAGTAGTTGGGGAATACTGGCAAACTGTCACTAAGATTTATAGACTCAGAGAGAGGAAAGCCTGGAGGGCATCAGTGACATAAAAAACTTAAGAAAAGTCTACTGCAAGAGGGAGGGGGTGCTCTGGAGTTTTTGATGGGAATGGACTAACCACTAGGGGGCGTCTGAAGAAGAAATTTAATAATAAAAAAAAAAAAAAAAAAAAGGGACTAAGCCTGGTTACCAATTAGCAGACTAGGACCAAAAATTTATTCCAACAGGGACATTAATCATTTGTCAAATTAATATAATTGCGCATTATAAGTGCTAAATTATCTGCTGCCCGTCATTCACACACACACTCAATTTATATTCATCTATCTATCGATAACATTATTTAGTATGTTATTTAGTACACTATTTATTAATAATAATTTACTAATTATTAATTTAACTTATTTATTAATTGTGATATTTATTTGCATTATTACGTCATTCATGTATTTTTATTCATTTATTCACTCAAAATAATAATAATAATAATAATATTATTATTATTATAATATACTATTGCATTTACAGTATACATTTCATAATATAAATTGTATTGACTTAAGTACATTACGTTATTGATTACTTAATTCAAGAATTCATTATTATTATTACTACATTCATACTAAAAATGTATTATTAACATTATTATTACTTGCATTTATAAGATATTATGGCTGTAAATTAAATCATTATAAATTATTAAAATATTATTACTTACATTTATAAGATTATCGTTGTGAATTAAATAAATTACAATAATCATGACAATGTACATTTAATTTATTACGTTATGTTTATTACATTATTGCCACATTCAATCATTATTATTATTATTATTATCAATTTAATGAAATACCCCATATTATCTGTAAACAACTGACTGAAAGATTGTCAGAGAGAAGCAGGTCTAAAAAGTGTTTACTTGAGCTCTTTAAGTTCCCTGGCAGCATCGTTCCGCTGTTTCCTCATGTCGTCAAGGTTACGCAGGGCATCAGCCAGATCGCTGACGGCACGGTCTCTCTCTCTGCGCAGATTATCACACAAAGTCCTGCCAAGACACAACAAAGACACGCTCAAGCATCAGCAGTTGCATATCATCAAATTCCTTGACTGCTTAATTCAGTGGCAAATGTTACCGTATGCTCTCTCTCTCAGCAACAATCTTGTCTCTTTCCTGAAAGGCCCAGTCTCTGCGACACTTGGCCACCTCGGCCTCCTGCACGGCCTCCTTCAGCTCCTGGGACATGGCCTCACACTGCTTCCTCAACACGTCAATCTCCTTGGTGGCACGCTCCATGTCCAGCGTGGCCGAGTCTTGTTTCTGTATCAAATACATTCATTATGAATATGATTGCAGATGATTTTATCACCAAAATGTGTTTTTAAGGCATAAATTAAGACATCTGTGAAGTCATATTAGTGAAATGAGTTAAACGAACTTCCCCAGAAGGCTTTGAGTCTTAAAGATACTGTAGAGCTGTTAGAGACCTCTAGTGGACTCTAGCGGCACTGCGGCTTCAAGCTGAAGAAATCTGCCTTGGGTTATTTTTTTACTGGAATAATCCAATGGCTCACAGTTTATGAGATTTTTATGAGCTTTGTGGTTTATAGTGTTTGTTTGTGTATGAAGACTGGTGTGAAAAAACAAGACAGGCAAGAGATAAGAGGTGAGGTTCATTGTATGCTTTGAGATCTGACCTAAGATTAATTTCACAAACGGTCCCTTAGACATTTCTGCTAAAAGAACAGCAGATAACTGCAGTGACAGAGCAGCAGCTGATAAATATCTCTGATAAAAACTGAATAACAATGGTAAAATACAATATAAAAAAATATTACTTTTGAGCCATGGATATGCAGAAGCACACACATTGTCGTGAGTCACTCGCAGCACTCTGAATCTACTACACAATCTATTAGAAAGGTATTGTAGTAGAGAGGGTGTTGTAGTGATATACACTAGTTCGAAAGCTTGGGGTTGGCAATATTTTTTTAAGTTTTTAATGTCTCTTATGTCCACCAAGGCTGCAATTATTCGATTAAAAATACAGTAAAAACAGTAATATTGTGAAATAATGCAATTTAAAATAACTGTTTTCTATTTGAATATATTTTAAATGTCATTTATTCCTGTGATGTCAAACCTGAATTTCCAGCATCATTACTCCAGTCTTCAGTGTCACATGATCTTTCAGAAATCATTCTAATATGCTGCTTTGCTGTTCAAGAAACATTATCAATGTTGCAAACAGTTGCGCTGCTGAAATATTTGAAGATATTTGAAATATTTGAAAACACTGCTGAAAACACTGAAACCTCATTGAAATGTTGAATGTGAAGATTTAGTCTGAACACTCATGATTTTTGAACTTCCATGACTTCCAGCCATTACTTTTGTTTCATCTTTATCATAGTTTTTTTTTCTATCTGTCAATACTTTTTTGTTTTTACATTTTTTATGCATTTAGCAGAAGCTTTTATCCAAAGCGACTTACAGTGCTTACAGTGATTCAGGCTATACATTTTTTTTATCAGTATGTGTAAAGCCCTTCATTTTCCTAGGGCACTTTTAAGAACTTGCATTAGTAATGTTAAAATCACTTTCCTTAACTAACAGCATTGAAGAGATAAAGTGAAATGACTGGTACAAATTAACTAGCCAATAAATGATCAGATTCAGCACAGTTATTGTCAGATGTGTCTTTTTGCAGATACTCAATTATTTAGCATTTTCTCCACAATCCAGACAAACACTGTCAAATTAGTTTTGCAGAGTGCAGGTTCTTATTCCTTTAATGACCTTTCAACATTCATGACATATTTATGCATTAGAGATAAAGATGAGTTTAAAAAAAAAAAAAAAAAAGAGGTTGCACTAATAAGGGAAATTTCTCGCTGTTGAAACATTGAGGCACTGAGCAGAACGCCAAAACTAAAAATAAAGTACTTTACTATAAACATTTCCATTACTTGTCTTAATTCCATATATAATTTTACCAGGCCTGGAACAATTCCCTGCGTCTACCACAGAAGATTTTCCATAGAAGATTGGATGCAGCATTAGAATATGAAACATGTATTTAATATTGTCATTAATGTGAGCATATATCAAATCCCAGACTGTAAGCACCTGTCTGGCCTGGTAATATTCCCGCAGTAACTGGTCTCTCTGGATGATGGCTTCTGTTCGCTCTTTCCTGGCCACATCTCTTTCCTCCCGCACAGTCTCGATGTCTTTACAGGCCTGACTCAGCTCTTTCTGGGCCTCCGCTTTGTCCTTCACTTCATGGCAGTATTTTTCCAGCAGCTCGTTTCTCTCACAGATGGCACGATCTCGATCCACCAGCGATGAATTTAGCTCCTACAAAAAGACACAGACGTCAGCGACAGTTATATGCTATTGATTTAAAGTGCTTTTTCAAAACGGCATGTTATTCACTGGCTGCCTAGCACAAACTTGGCAACAAAAAGCTGATTTACAGAACAGAGAGCATATAAAAACAAGGCTCAGTCACACCTTAATCTTAAATACTGTATTCAGTGATACAGTGAGCTTCCCCAAACGACTGCTGACCATACAGATCAGAGCGACAATATTGCATAGATATCTGATATCTGTTATTAGGGATGTGTTACCTGTCTGAGAGCTTCCAGCTCCTCACTGGCCACCATTCTCTCAGAGGAGGTGTTTTTGAGCCGGGCCTCCGCCGCCTCCAGCTCCGTCTGCAGCTTGTCCACCTCTTTAATGACCTGGTCCCTCTCGCTCATGATCAGCCTGTATTCATTAAACACAGAATCCCGCTCCTCCTTGTATTTCTCTGCATCCTTGACCGCCTTCAGCTGGAAGTTCTTGTAGCGCGTCACCTCCGACTGGAGTCTCTCCATCTCTCTCTGCAGCTCCTTGTTCTGGGCTGAGGCTTTATTCAGCTCCTGCTGCACCGAGTCAAACCTGATGGGTTTCAAATAAAAAATGTCAATTAATTAGTGCTTTTCATTATTAAAAAGGACTACAATTTTCTGAGTGTATCAATGTTCATTAATGAACTGACTTAAAAGATTGGCAATTGACTGTACTGACCAATCAGAAGTCAGGACCATAATGCGAAGGATATAAACAATGTATGCATCCTATATAAAATGTAGGACAAAATCTATTCAGACATCTTCAACATTTCTCACATTATCACAGTTTATTCGCTATAGTTTAGAAAATGGTAATAAAATATGACAAGAACTCAGAGTTACACTGTGTTAGAACAAATACAGGGGGAGGTCAACATCAGGTAATGTATGAAGATCCAGTATATTCGATTATATTATGTGTACAAATTAGTGACCATTCTATTTCATGCTCTTGGTGTTAATTGCTATACCTGAATACTTCATTTGATTAGCTTTGTTTAATGGTAGCCCCCTAAATGAGTTCACACTATGAAAGATATTCCTCCCAAATTATCTCAATCACAACAGAGTAACTGCGTGGTGACTTCTGTACAATCCAATGGTTTAACTTTAAGTAGCCTCTGTTCAAGAAGATTCCTCTGTTCAGGCAGGAAGATTAGCATTACGTGCTAAATATTGTTTATCCTCTGTTCAGGCAGGGAAATAAAAAGTTTATCCTCTAAATTTTTCTTTTAGTTTATCCTCTGAAAATTGTATACAGGGAAGTTTAGGGCATTTCGGCATTTCGTGCATTTTGGTTTATCCTCTAAAGTAGTTTTAGTGCTAGTAGTTTTAGTTATCCTCTGCTTTGCGTGCTGTTTTGGCAGAACGTTGGGGAAATCTCGTTAGTTCACTCCGTTGGGGAAAGGAAGACCTTACTCCTATGTCGCAATAGAGGGAAATGAAGCGAAGGAGCATATGTCAGGCATCAGGCAAACAGAGACAGATTTCTTTAATGTCCCCATGATTGTATTTCTAATGAAAGATGATGAGGTAATACTCTGAAAGCACATAATACTACGGAAGCTAAAGGTAATACTCTCGCTGATGTATATACGCTGTAAAGACGTTCCTAGCATGTAGATTCACAATGGCTCAACATCCAGCAACCTCCAGAATCCAAAATCTAGTCAAGAGATTATAATTTCGCCCCCTTGTAAAACATCAAGACGATTCTGATCCCAGATGGGATTATTCCCTATAGGCCACAAGCATTACAGGCAAAATGACCATGGGTGGAAGCATACTCTGATCTACTTATGCCAGTGTGATTGATCTTAGAAATGCTGATGTGCACATTGCTTCAGATGCCCACGCTGAAAACCTCACTGCCAAAGAGAGACTCCACCAGAAGGTATCAGAAGAGGTTTCAGGGAAGGAAAATTCGCTATAGTCCCATCCACTGTTAAGGTGTAAGAATTGAGAAATAGGGAAGAAGGAACAACAATAGCAGACTATATGAACAGAGGTAATAAACTCGATATGGGACTCACATACGGGAATCAGTCATCATCAACATGACAATAGAACTTGAACAAAATGATTAACCTCGGAAACCATAGCAATTCTGCTGTTGTTTCTCCTACTTGCGTACTATCTATCTATCCACAGTCCACAGTCAGTGTCTGAAAAGATTATTACCCGTTAGAGAACTTCACGGACCCTAATTGCTCTGTGTCAGCAGATACATTATAAGCAAAGAAATATACAATAACGATTACAAGTTACAAGACTTTAAAGTATCTGTAAGAGTTATCAGAACTCTCAAAGGGGGAATTGTGGGATTACAAATTTATAAAATGTTAAATCTAGTTCCAATGAAATAGCTGTATATAAACTGAAAAGTTATGTACATTGTATTTAAATTTATGGTGAAGATGATGACATCAGATGAATGAACAAAGTTTGTAGCAACCAATCCTGCCAGTTCCTGTTCTCTTATTGTAAGTCAAATGAGCCAGATGACGGAGACTCTCCTTTTGTTTGTAATGGCTCTTGGTGCCCCTGCCCAATCTTTGGGCAGTTATGCTGATTGGATTAGGAGTGGTTAAATGGGGCAGGTTGCTATGTAAACTTCATTTGCATGCTTTGTTTAAGGTCGTCACCCAGGTGCTTTGTTTCCATTCCTAAGCACTGCCCCTAGATGATAATGTAACTGCTAGTTAGACTTGGATGACTGCAGCGACGCAACAGCGAGTTCTGAAATAATACTCCTGCTTGAAAGATATCCCAATGTCTGTCTCCTGTCTTCTCTTATGGGAGTTTCTACACTTTAGAAGAACCAAGTTCACAACAGGTATAATATGTCACAGTTTACTTTATTTTGCTAACCTCACTTAAATAAATGAACTATAGTGTCCTGCACCCACTAGTAAAAAGATATCAAAAATTACATCTGGTGTCCGAATAATTTTTGGTTTGACTATATATATAATGAATGTCATTAAGGCAAACTTGATTATCCTCTTAGCTCTGTGTAACATATTTTACTATATTTCAACCCATTTTACACTTTTTGCCTCAAACAAGCAGAAAATGCAATGATGCACATTGAGTTTGATATGATTGTAGTGTCTGAAAGTTAAAAAGATGTTGATGTACGACATTTAAATATAAACAATGTATGCGTTCTGTGAAAAATGTGACAATGTATTTTATTATTGTAATGCCTGTCAATCACAACTAGGCAAATTTAGGGCAAATTTGATTATGCTTTCAGCTCTTTTTGCCTCAAATTCAGAGCAGAAAATACAAAAAAGAGGCTGCAGATTGTAGTGTTAAAAAAAATGTTGACCAAGTATGACCTTTAAATTTACTTAAACACTTAAACCACATAATAAAGACGACTGATGCTGCTCGTACCGTCTCATAGATGTAGACCACTGCTGTTGGTACTGGATGGCCGTGTCGCGCTGTTTAAGCAGAGCATCTATTTGTTTTTGCAAGCGCCTGTTCTCCTCCTCCACTTGCTCCAGTCGACTCAGATCCGTGTTGTGACTGGCCACCTTCTCACTGTAGCGTTTGCTCAAGACGTCGTATTCCTTCTTCACCCCCTCCAGCTTATCCATCGCTGTATCGTAGAGCTTGTTCAAAACCTCTGATGACCCGTTCTCCCTGATTACCTGTATCCAAAAAGCATTTCATGACCCTGATTTACTGTGTGGTGTCATAGAAACAAAATAATAACAACAACAACAAAATTAAAAAACAAAACCCTGATAACCTGTAAAAATCCCATTTCATGAACCTGATCTACTATATAGTGTCAAAGAAAAAAATACAAGAAACAAAAACCAAAAAAATAAATAAAACAAAACCCTGATAACCTGTCAAAAAAGGCTTTCATGAATCGATTTACTGTGTGGTGTCATTGTCAAAGAAACAAAACAAAACAAAAACTTGTCAAAAACAAAGCCAAAACAAAACCATGATTACGTTTGTTGAAAACAGCTATAAAAGAACCTGATTTACTGTGTGGTGGAAACAAAATGAAACAAAATAAAACAAAAAAAAAAACAAAAACCTGATTAAACAGCTTTATTGAATCTGATTTATTGCATGGTGTCAAAGAAACAAAACAAAATAAAAACACAATTAAACAAAATAACAACATAAAATTTAGTCTTCTGACACTACTTATTTGTACTAAAATGGTTCACAAAGATTTCTGTTATTAATTATATTGGTCAGTCCTAAAGATATTGAAAATAGCACAGGGTTGGTGCATTAATGTAGAATTCAACCGTTGTGTGATTATACTCCTACATATATTACCTGTTATAAATTTGCTTTTATCATCAATTGAATTCAAGTTTGACAACACAAACACCAGAGGGCGATCATGAGTCTAGAAAACATCTCCTTGCATGCCAAATGCTGTCACTGCACTTCCACACAAATACGCAACACTGCATTCAGCAACAAACAAACAGCATTAAGTCCACTTGTTTTGCAAAAATGTTGACCTATTAGGACACTATGTGTCCTAATGACATAATTGAAGGCAATTCCCCGTTCAGGCAATAAACCCACACCTCAGTGGCCCCTGACCAAGCCACAGTGGGATTTCACATGCTGAGTGATTGGCATCTGTATCTAACTCTCCTCTAGGCCATGTAATCAGTGCTTAGAGTATTGACTAACTGCAAAAGCCTCTGTCCTTTTCCATCAGTCAGCAAGCACTTGCCCTTCCAGGCTGACCTTTTTCAAGCAGGCGGTGAGTGTTTTTTTGCAGCTAGTGGGCAGCGTAAGCAATGCTGACGGGTCAAAACACGGTTCAATCTCAGTGCTACAGCACAGATCCCATGGCACGCCTGATCCGACCTCTCTGCGACAATTAAGACCGTTTCAGACACACAAGCAGGAGCTATCCTAATGCTTTAAACCTTTCCATTTGTGTTCGTGGGTTTAATCCGGAAGGAAGCCTGAATCAATCCGACAGGAAAAGGCTCATTCCTTCATAGTAGCTGCAGAGAGCAGACAGTGTGTTGACACGGTGGCATCTGACTGAATAATCTCCTGTCCCCTGGCTTCCGATTTATGTCAAGGTCAGATTTGGTTGCACTACTATGGGATGCCCAGCCTCCGGATTTACAACATAAACACTGCTGTTCATGATGCAACAGACGCGCTAATCCCACAACAGCCTGCGCTGCAGAGAATGACAAAATCTGCAATTTAATTAACCGTCCCTGAAGCTCTCTGAAAAAATCAGGGATCGATTTTGGCAGACTAACGTCACTTTCTGGCTGACGGCAGTACCGTTAGGCCTGTTTCACACTGCAAGCGTAAGAAGCGCATATGTATTTTGGTGCCCGTATTAACAGGTTACATTCACACTGTGTGTATTAGCAGGGCAGTGCTGCGAAAAAAGCAGTTCTGCGATTACAGTTTCGGCTCTGAGCCCATTTTTGCTGCTTATAGCACACTCAACTAGCAGATAACTTGGTGGAAATTCCCTATATACCTACACTACAGTTCAAAAGTCTGGGGTAAGTAAGATTTATGTTTTAATACATACGTTTATCCAGCAAGGACATATTAAATTGACAGCAAGGGCACTAAAGTGACAGTAAAGACATTTATAATGTCACAAAATATTTGTTAAATAAACACTGTCCTTTTGAACATTCAATAAAATAAAATAAAAAACATGCAAAAATGCTGGTTTCCACAAAAACATTAAGCAGCACAACTGATTTCAACAATAATAAGAAGAAATGTTTCTTGAGAGGCAAATCATGAAAAAAAAAAGTGTTAAGATGTAAGGTTAATGTACTTCCAGCCTGTTGCTTATGTTTTAATCCATTACCATGTTCAAAACAGTTTCTCTGTAATCAAATTCTATAATAAGAGTCCGATCTACCATGACACATAAGGAAATATGTGACACAGATATTACAAAACCATAAAAATAAAGTATTTCTTTATGATACAAGTCAGGGGTATTCAATTAATGTTCCAAGAGGTGCAGCCTCTATATTTTCTTCCAAGCAAATGTCCGGACAAAAAAAACAAAACAAATTTTTACATGTATTGTATTTTTACATTTAGATACACGCGTGGCCATGTAAGAGAAAAAATACTGTTTTTGTTCGGGGTTTTCCTCCTGAAATCTATACGATTTTAATATTTGACTTAAAAACAAATGTAGCTACAATAAACAAAACGTTCTCATCTTGAGCAGAAAAGAAGGTTAACCAGCAGTTTCAAAGTTTAAGTTCTATCCTAGCCATCTAACAACAATTTTCCCAATTATAATTTCATGATTCTTTTGAAATGTTCTTAGCCAACAGATTAACTCCCTGGGTCGACGGTGTAGATCAGAAACTAAATGTAGATCAGAAACATCTTGTCACATCTGGTTTGAACAGTCAGAGTCATAGGTTATTGATAGATAAAAGAGTCCTTTTCTTCGAGTCAAGTCTGGAGTCATTTCAGGTCGAGTCTGAAGTCTATAAAAATGCGGCTCGAGTGCCCATCTCTGATGCGTGGTGTGTTGCGGTCACAGTTAAGATGGCATTTCATTTACACACTGCTTGTGCATGTATGAAGCATCCCTGGAGTATGTGTAAAGCCTGTACCTGTTGTTGCTGTAGTCTCATGTCAGCCACCTCTCTCTGATCTTCAGAGTGGAGTCTCCCGAGCTCCTCACAGCTCTGTTTCAGGTGGTTGTGTTCCCGAACCAGCTTGGCGTTCTCTCTCTTCAAAACCTCCATTTCCTCCTTAAACTGAGACTGTTCGCTTAGGAAGCGGCTATGCTGTATGCTGAAATATAAACACAAAACAAACAAACAAACAAATTAGCTACTTATATTACAACTCTGTTACATCACATGAGAATCTGCATCACAACTCACTTGTGCGGTCTAGGTAATGTTTCAATTCTATGGCCGTTACATCCAGATGTCTTTTTAAAAACAATCAGGAATCATTAATATTATATATTAGTAACTACACTGTGACTCCATTCCAAAAACTAGTAAGCTGTGTTTACACAGGCAGAATTTTAAGGCATCATAAGCTATGTTTCCATCACCCTGTTTTTAAGCGCATTTTGAAGTATCGCTTCAACGAGAAACGAGAGATGGAAACACCAAAATTCGAAATAAAATCCCTTAATTCGCAAAAAAGTTTTTACGCTCGCTTGAGGTGGTTTTTGAATTGTGCGAAAAAGGGTTCATGCGGATAATGGGAGATGGAAACGCATTTTACGAATTAATTCCTCCACACGCACCAAAAAAATTAATGTGACTGCGTTATGGGACGGGATAACTTGACTAACTAGCAGACTGATCTCATTGCACAGCATCTGAAATGTTGTTATGGTCATTCTAAAATGCCTGAGCAAAGTCTGCAGTCAAAGTATTTTTGTATAATTGCCTCAAAGAACTGTCTTACAAGACTGCGTTCCCAAACAGCTGGCATCCGCCTCCGAAAGCAATGACCGCATGTATTGTTTCGTCTGCTCTCTCTGAATCGCAAGTAATTTATTATATGTGAAAATGATTATATTCAGTGGATTCTCCTACTTTTCTTAGTGATATTTAGTGCCAGTTTATCAGGAAGTGACGATTTTGTTCTCTTTGATTCGTTGGATGGAAACAGTGCTTATTCGCAAATGTTTTAAGCGATATTCCAATTTTGCGCACAAAATAAATTTGCAACTTTGGATGGAAACCCGGCTATAGATGTTTTTCCAAACATAAGCAATGTGATGTTGTTTTTCTACGATACCTTGTTTTGGTCCATTTCTAAGAAAACATCACACATTCCCTTTCAAGAGAATGCAATCCCATAATGCACTGCAACAAACTCAATCCAAGATGGCCAGCAAAGCGAAAGAAATTCAATTGTGAATAGAATTCAATATTTAAAACTATCAATTGTCCATTTCAAATTTAATTAACTATTTTACACAAAATTAGTGTATTTATGCTTATTAGAGTAAAAATAAAATAACATTTGAAAAAATTCTTGGCATCATACATGCCCTTCACAGAGTGCAATCTTTTAAAGCATTGCAACTAATTGCATCCAAGAAGGCAGACAAAGCAGAAATTAAATTATGAATATAATTAAATATTGAAATATATCAATGATCAATTTTAAATCAAATTAAAGTTAACAATTGTACCCAATATTACTGTGTTTTGAATTTTATGCTTAGAGTATAAAATGAAATAAAATTACATTGTTATTTTATTTTATGCATAAAATACAAAAATGCTGACAAAATAACAAAATAACAAAACATTAACATAACATAACATAAAATAAAATAAAATGGGTTCAATTTCAGATTGATTTAATTTTTATAACAGAATGGTTGTGTATGTGTGTGTGCTGTAATCACACACTGTTGAGGGAATGAGGAATATGGGATTAATCCCTCATCAACTCAATCTTCATCTCTATGTGGTCGTTCATGCCCAGCAGAGACGGGGACAGGAGGGCATGTGTCCTTACATCATAATCAGATTACAGCCACTGCACATCTGTATATGGATGGACGATATTATGTTGGTGTGTGGATAACAGCAAACAAGGGTGAGTCAGAGACAACAGAGCAGAACAAACTTCCTTGTGCACATGCTTACATATTGCCAACTGGTTTAGATAACGAGGCTACATTAAACCAATGTCAGTTAAACTGATGACATATGACAAAGCAGTTTCATAATTACTTCCTTGTGACTGTGTTTTTTGCATAAGGATTTTTATAGAAAGACACCGCAAAAAATTTTGTCATCATTAAGTCGCCATACAAACCTGTCATGAATTTCATTTTCTTTCTGTGGAACGCTAAAAAAAGATATTCTAAAAATGTCTCGTTCATTTTATTTTTAAACTGTGTTGTTTTGGACCCCATTGATTTTCATTGCATGGGCAAAAACAGTAAAACAGTATGTTCTGCAGGCTGACATGAGGGTGAATAAATGATGACAGAATTGTAATTTTAACTCTTTCACCACCATTGACAATTTTTCATATTGTTATAAGGTAGGAGGCAAAATGCTGGCGGGAAATAGTTAATTTTCACATTTTAATGTATTTTTTATTTAAATTGTACAAATTTATTGTAATTTCAAGTATATATATAGGCATATATAATATATATATATATATATAATATATATATATATATATATAGATATATATATATATATTATACGTGGATGATTAAATAACTAGGTGAACTACTCCTCTAGATAACACTAAAACTGCTCCCTAAGTGCATTACACACAATTATATTGCAACATGAATTGAGCTGCAGAACAATGTGCTTCAAACATTTAATAAAGCCATAACTAACCTGCAGATAATGCAAGTGCTAATTAAAGACTGCTACAAATGCAGCAGATGGCTCTTAGCATGTCTGTTAGAGAGAGATGTGTGGCGCCTGTACTCACTGGTAGTAGTCCGCCTCCTTCACGGCCTCCTCGCACCTCTTCAGAGTCTTGGTGTGCTGGTTCTGCAAGGACTGCAGGTCTGCCATGGCCTTCATGCACTGCGTTTTCAGACGCTCGTAGTCATGGCCAGGTTTGGAATTTGGCCTTTTGGAGACAAAGAGCAATACATCAGCACTGCGTCCCTCAGTCTGCAAGGGCGGCCCAATGTTAACTGGGATAACAGAGACTCTACAGGTCAAAAGTTTGGAATAATTAAGATTTTTTTTTTATTTTATGTTTTTGATAAGTCTCTTATGTTCACCAAGGCTGCATTTACTTGATCAAAAATACAGTAAAAAAGTAATATTGTGAAATACTAAAATTGATGATAATTTAATTTAAAACAGCAAGTGCTGTCAAACGATTAATCGCGATTAATCGCATCCAAAATAATAGTTTTTGTTTACATAGTGTGTATACTGCGTATATTTATTATGTACAACTAAATACAAACACATGCATGTATATATTTAAGAAAAATATGTAATGTTTATATATTAAATATATTTATATATATATATAATATAAAATATAAGAATGTATAAATGTAAATATTTTCAAAATATATGCTGTATGTGTGTGTGTTTATATATAAATAATAAATGTACACAATATATAACGTAATCAAAAACTTATATTTTGGATGCGATTAATCGCGATTAATCGTTTGACAGCACTTAAAAATAAAATTTATTTTAAATTGAAAAAAAAACATTCAAATAGAAAACAATTTTACAATATTACTGTTTTTGTATTTTTTAAATAAACGCATGCAGCCAAGAGTGACATCTTTCAAAAACATTTTAAAAAAAATCTTAATTATACCAAACTTTTGACTGATAGTGTACGTCTACATCTGAAATTCATTCTATGTACCTTTACAGATATGAAATTAAATTACTGCTTTTTTATTATTTAACTAGGGTTGGTACCTGCAGTCATCAAACGTGGTGCCAGGTGAGGCGAGAGCCAAGCGCTTACGAAGTTCGTCACGCTCCCTGGTGACTTGTCTCAGCTGGAACAGGATGGTGTCCAGGTTCTCGCTGGCCGGCTGGGTGTCACTGAGCGCAGGTGGAGGTGATGAGGCTTTGGTACCTGCAACAGTGAGCACGTCACCGGAGCACAGACAAGCTCACCCGGCACTAATGCAGGGATACATCCACACAAACACCCCCAAAGACAAAAGCTATAGCCACGGCTGCCTCAATTGAGCAATCAAACTTGGAATCACATCAATTTCCCATCATAACAGTAAAAAAGGTTAAAATATAAAGGTTATATGCAAGGAATAATGTACATCCAGTCGATTGTTATCTCAGAATAAACTCCTTAAGGGGTTTATTTTGCAATAACATTATTCCACTTATTACACACCTACTTCCCACATAAGTAAATAATTGGACATAAAATAGTTCAATGTAGACAAACATTTAAGGTACACAGCTTTTCACCACATAAATAATTATATTTCAGATGAAACCGTTTTAAAACCTTACCTGTTTTTTATCTTATGATCCATCACAGAGTACAAAACAATCGTCCTGGCAAGAAGACAAACACTGCAACAGTCAGTTCCAGAAGTGAAACTGACATTTTTTTCTCCGAAGGGAAATTGATTTTTAACGATAACTTATAAACCTTTAAAGGCACACCTACTGTGAGCTCTGAGGTTGTTAATTGGTTGTATATGCTTTTGTTAAAGTCCCCTGTTCACATTATTTTATCTTATGTTTTAAATAATCATGTTTAACAGTGGAATCCCTGGTAAAAAAAATAAAAAAATAAAAACAACATTACCCATGATGCTATAAAGAAAATTTCACCAATCAGAGAATGGACCCTTTTCACAAGACTGCGATGACGTGTTTCAACGGTCATCAGCATCGTAAATCCTTGAAAGTTTTTTATATTTTGATTTTTTTTTAAATGTATGTACATTTAAAGAGTTAGTTCACCCCAAAATGAAAATTCTGTCATTAATTACTCACTCTCATGTCCTTTCAAACCCATGAGACCTCCGTTCATCTTCGGAACACAAATTAAGATATTTTTGATGCATTCTGAGAGCTGTCTGACCCTCCATAGACAGCAAGGGTCCTTACACGATCAAGGCTCAGCAACGTAGCAAGGACATCGGTAACATAATATATGTGACATCAGTGGTTCAACCGTAATTTTATGAAGCTACGAGAATCATTTTTGTATGCAAAGAAAACAAAAATAACGAATTTATTCAACAGCTTGTCTCCTCTACGTAAGCGTAGCGCCATTTTGGAGAATATCCGCTGGATGGAAACTGCATACGCTCTTCTGTGTTAGCCGCACTGCATGGATACGTCTTCTACGTATATTTACGCTTTGATTTGAACGAAAACAGTGCATCCGGTATGCGGCTAACACAGAAGAGGTGTTATCCAGCGGATATTCTCCAAAATGGCGCTAGGGTGACACGGAGACAAATTTGAATAAAGTGGTTTTTTTTGTTGTTTTTTTTGCACAAAAAGTATTCTCGTAGCTTCGTAAAAATTACAGTTGAACCCCTAATGTCACATGGATTATTTTACCAATGTCCTTGCTACGTTTCTGAGCCTTGATCGTGTAAGGATCCTTGCTGTCTATGGAGGGTCTGAGAGCTCTCAGATTTCATCAAATATATCTTAATTTGTGTTCCGAAGATGAACGGAGGTCTTACGGGTTTGGAACGACATGAGGGTGAGTAATTAATTACAGAATTTTCATTTTTGGGTGAACTATCCCTTTAAAACACTATACTTTGTATTATATCACCTTTGCAACAAATTACAAAAAAAACTAGTTAACGCTAATGCAAGGGTGTTTTCTAATGCAGCATCTATGAGAGGGACCGTACATTTGACATCGCTCTCTCATCTGACTGCCGTTATTAGTCCCTCTCATTTTTTTTCCTTTTTTTGAAAGTCATGAAAACACTATCTTGGAGTTTTTCTTTTGCTATTTGAGCAAATGGGAATGCAAAAAATATATCTGTGGTATTCTCTCATTCACTGCTCTTGAAGTTAACCCAACTATGATGACTTCCGTTGCTGAGAAACCCAGAAATGTGAAATAGGACTATAGCAGCGTCAAATCATGACAAACGCGTGCTGAGCATACACAATGCTTCATAGGATTGTAGTAAAGCCATTATGCACATAGTCGTGTACCTTTGTCTTTTTGTCTGATTTTCAAATACCTTTTTGCTTCAAATAAAAGTTTGTTATGTTGTGATTCTCCTTATACCTGGTTGGTTTGGTTTATGGCTTATAGCACTTAAAGGAAGACTTTTTAAAAATCCCTATGGGAAAAATGAATGAAAAAATACTTCTAGAACCAACACAGGAAGCACCAGCATGATTTGCTCAAATAGGTGGCTTCAACAAAACCATATACCATCGATTAACAACCTTGGAGCTCACAGTAGGTCTCTGTCTTTAAAGGTTTATCAGTTATTGTTAAAAATCAATTTCCCTATGGAGAAAACAAATGGAGTTTTTACTTCTGGGACTGACTGGTGCACTCTAGAAACCTTATGCGGAAGAGAAACAAATGCACTTAAAGAGATTTATCATAAGCATTGTAATGTTCGAGGCAGATGTCATATGTCAGTAGACTGAAATTTTTAAAAGAACAATACTAGGCAGCTTGTTAGGTTTTAGACAGTGTTATTGTAGTATTATTTGTTTACTACTGAAGTATTTATTTATTAATATTTTGTATTAGCTTTTATTTTTAGATTTATTCATTTTAGTATTCGTTATGCAATTTTGTATTTGCATTTTAATTAGTTTGTGATTTTAGTGCTTGAACTTCTAATTTTTATTTAAGCTTAAGTTTTTATATTTATATTTTACTTCAGCTTTATTAAAATGACCAAAAATGATTTTAATAATTTAATAGTTAAGCTAACAAAAACAACACTGGTTTTAGAGCAGAGCTACGATCACTACAACTCATAGAAAAACAGGCCAAGACTTAAAACTAAATCTGACCTTTAAAGCTTGGCTGTACTAAAAAAAACTGCAGCGAAAAAAAAAAAAAAAGCTACATAAATAATCATACAGGAAAAATGTGAAAATGCTTGAGGTCACAATGGCAGACATTCTGAGCACTTTATGTAAATGATGATCTTTTGGGATGAGCAGCAACTAAAATTACACCATAATCTTTTGGTCTTGGACAATCTGCTGCAGATATTCAGAGAATGAATTTAGCTTTATGCAATAACACGGAGGATAATCTCCATTACTGATAAAAGCAGGGCAGAGAACATAGTATTTGTCAAGATGTCATTTCATTGTCTTTCTAGGGATTTATTAGAGAAGGTTAACATGAGACTACTTAAAAAACAACACATAACATTTTTTCCACAACTTTTCCATTATTTTAAAATTCCCAGATACATCCAGCTTGTGGGAATCCTCGATTTGGTGCAAATATTTATAATTTTTATATAAAATAGTTTGAAGAATGTTATGGAATTCCTATGTATTCCCAAATTAAATGCATTGTAACCATAAAACAAATTAACGTATCTTTATAGATGCCTTCACACTAATAATATATTACATGAATTTATGTATCATGTAAAAGTGAAACATCATGCTGCAATAATTCATTGTCTGTTAGTTTTGGAGGTCAGGTTGATTTTTTTAAACTCTGAAATTAAACTTAAAGGGACAGTTCACCCAAAAATGAATGAAGTATGTGGATAAGCAAACAGTTGACGGTAGCCATTGACTTCCACAGTATAAAAAATACTATGGAAGTCAATGGCTACCGTCAACGGTTTGCTTAGCCATATTTTTCAAAATGTCTTCTTTTGTGTACAACAGAAGAAATAAACTCATACAGGTTTGGAACAAGTGGAGGGTGAGTAAACAGACTAAATTTAAATTTTTGCATGAACTATCCCTTTAAAACTTATGCATATGACCACTAATAAAGTTGATATGAAAAAACTGCTTTGTGCGAATACTTTAGTGTCATTTATTCACAACTGACTGAGAACAGGCTTTCTGGTGACATTATCCTCACTGTCACAATCCCACACTGCTCCTCACCAGACCCAAACAGGCAGAGGGCATTATGGGTATCTCCAGTGCAATGTTTTGGTCCCTTTAGAAAGCACTATGTGAAACTGCCAAGTCATTTGGACGGCAGTCAGCCTCAGAGCATATTCTCCATTGGCACCAAACCAGGAGAACAGGGCTCGGCCTCCAGACACAACCGCCATGCCCTCCAACACACGTTATCACCGTTCATCTGAGTCTTCAGTCTGCTTTGAGTGACTTTACAAATGCATCATACACGCCCACATGCACCACAAGCATTGTTGTTACGGCACGGTGACAATGTGTGCAAGGTGTCAAGGGTGGGGGCAGAAACTCTGACATACCGACACTGCTGAGGGAGCTGCTGCTCTCCGAGTCTGATGGCATTGTGGACAGGATGCTGTAGGTGGACCCTGCGGAGGAGAGAAAACACGATTAATAACTCAACACTGACACTTACAGCTCTTTAATTAACAAAATGCTCAATGCTGGCGGAAAGGTAGCACTGAAGAAAATAGAGAATAATTCATCTGCAACTCTCTACAGCAAACCACCCAAACATTTATTAGAGACAGAACAATAGGTCAGTTTCAATTATTGTATTAACATTCACACATCAAATCAGTGTGTCTGTGTGTTCTTTATAAAACGGTTAGTTCCATTCCTCGATTCTGATTGGTCAGCAGCTGTGTTTTATTCACGATGCAGCACGGCTATGACCGCTTCACCCAACCGTTCTGTGTATCACTGAGCAACACCCTGAGCAACCACCCTTAGCAGCATAAACAATCAATAATATAACATTATATTACGTCTATACTTTGAACTAGGGCTGTGCAATTAATCAAATTCCATTCTCACGCGCATCTCGTCAGTAAAGCCGGCTCCGTGATTGGCGGTAAATCTCCATCACCTGTCTTCAAATGGAGCGGCAGTTAATACACAGAGCCGTAGCTCACTGACAAGCTAGCGATATCGCATTCATTATCGCAGATGAATCGCATTCGATTATGAACGCGATATCGTGTAGCTTGTCAGTGAGCTACGGCTCTGTGTATTAACTGCCGCTCCATTTGAAGACAGGTGATGGAGATTTACCGCCAATCACGGAGCCGGCTTTACTGACCAGATGCGCATGAGAATCGCATGCGATTAATTGCACAGCCCTACTTTGAACCATATGCTGTTGCAAGCTAAACAATCAGAGCTCAGGGTGCCGCCCAAAGTGCTGCTATAACCAATCAGATTTTTTTTTTTTTTTCACGATCATCGTTTTCATGATCGATCATCGCTGTCACGGCCGAGTACTGGAGTACTCGATCGCTGTTGCACATCCCTAGTCTAAACGCTTGCGGAGATATGTTGATGTGTGTGCGGCGTGCGTCTGTGTGAAAGCCCACAGTTTCCGAAGTGAGGAGGGAATATTACTGTATTTATTTGTTTTCTTTTTCAGGTATGATTCTGTATGTCTATATGTCCATCATTTTACACTGTAATGACGCTTGCAAACTCGCCCTGTGCCGTGAATTGTTCCGCTTTAAAACAAAAAAAACCGGAAAACAGACGTTTTCTCATGCTGAGAGATAAGCAGATGTATGTGTGTGAGAAAATATCATATATAAAAAAATTAATGACACAGCGGTGATAAGAGCTCCTATTCTCTGGTTTTATTTAAGCTCCATTAGATGAGAGGCATGTTCGGAACATTCTCTTGCCGTTAACTGTTGCTGTCAGGAACTATTTTTAGCGGAAGGACAGCATTTAAGGAGCTTGCTTCAAAAAAGTAACATTTCAATACATAAATATTTGGTTTCAATATTGTTTTATTGTGTGGTAACCGTTTTATAAAAGCAATAATGTACTCCAAGCCGTGCTGTATCGTGAATAAATCACGGCTGAAGGGCGTTGTTAGGCACGATGCGATTTATTCACGATACAGCACGGCCTCGAGTACCTTATTGCTTACATATATGGGGTCTATTTATTTATTCATTTAGGGTTTTTTTGTGTGTATGTGTATCCCAAAACAAGAAAAAATAAATAACTATGCAATCATTTAGATTGCACAGCAACACTGAATAAATGTAACCACAAAAAAAACAATAAATCACAATTATTGTAATTATTATTGTAATAATTTATATAACAAAAATAATGTATTACTACAATAACAATAGCTTAATTATAACATAATTAATGATATTATCTAAATATAAATATTAAGAATAAAAAT
This sequence comes from Schizothorax lantsangensis, assembly GCA_027422415.1. Lineage (NCBI taxonomy): Eukaryota > Metazoa > Chordata > Actinopteri > Cypriniformes > Cyprinidae > Schizothorax > Schizothorax lantsangensis. The sequence continues at coordinate 13,332,307 of CM049852.1, read as the reverse complement.
AATGTTAATAAAATAAAAAGCAAATCACCATATATATTATTATATAAACATTAATAGTAATAGTATTCTAAATATATTAAATTCTAAATATTTTATTATTATTATTACATCAAAATGACAAATAAATAATATTATTATGAAAACACAGATATAAATGTATTATTATTATTCAAAATTAAAATATCTGTAATGAATGTTTTTGCTATAGTAACTAATGAAATTAGACAAAAAGTTTTAATTAAATGGAAAGTTACTATGCAAATTAATAAGACATTCAAAAGGATCAATACAGATAGCCAATATCAAATGTCTGACTTTTATAAAAAAAATGGCAGCAAACTTTGAGGCTTGAAATGATCACAGAAAACAGAAAGACACTATACAACAAAACCCCAGACAACAACCGGCTCTATTATGGGAAAACATGAGTATTCCAAAGTTTGTTACTGCAAAAACACCCAAGTATGTAAGCAAATATGAATAAAAATGAAATGGATAATTGAATCTTTGAGATTCTTTGCAGCTCTTCCACTGCAGGGCTCCTCCTGTTAATGAGCAGAGTGTGTGGTGACAAGGACACGGTTCATTATCACAGGCCCGACTCCACACACACACACACACTCGTCGAAATCCAGCCCGCAGAAGATCACAGACACTCGAATCTTCCTTCACTCTCTTATCACATCATCCGAGACACAGCTCTGCTTCTAAAGAGCAACTTCAGCAACAGACTTCAATGCCTCCCGTAGCCTGAAATAACTTCAGGGTAGCGACGACTGAGTGCAAGTGCTACAGTTTTTTTTTTTGGTGGGGTGAAAGGCAGATGGAATAAATAGATATTGTATAACGTCTGAAAGCAGACACGTTGTCCTGCGAGTCCTGTACAGGAAGATAGGCTTCAGAAATAGACATCATGGTTTTTAATGCACTCCTAACATATTTTGCATTGAGAGGATGGATGGAAATACATTCACATGAACACACGTGGAGCTGCATGCACTTAATGCATCAATGATTCAATGGCTATAGAGAACAGACGTCACTAAAAAAGCCTTAGGGAAACTCAGGCACATAAACTGGCCTATTTCCAATCAATGCAAATTAGCAAGAGTCAAATTCTTTGATAGCAGTAACTGGTACAACAGGTCATCAACAAAGCCATGCTGAATCTGTGGTTATAATAAAAGATTGTATTGTATAATGTACCGTGGCAAATATTGTCTTGCAGTTTAGTGTAATTTGGAGGTTAGTTTGTCAACAAAAAATATTCACGACAACAGTTTCAAAGGAAAGTCATTTCAGAGGTGGTGGTTAGAAGTTGTTAAATTTGAATTGAATTTTCAAGAAATTATATTATGCACTAGGGCAGTAAAAGTGAGAAAATTTTCAATATCCTGTTGATTGATTCTTAGACCATATAAAAAAAGCAAAAAATGTTGAGCGTAAAATTTTGGTGTCAAAGTTTAATGCATGTGCATAAAAATACATCACAAAATCTTTACATTTTTTGTGGGAAAAAAAGCTGTGAAGCTTAATGTTAACTAAAAGTATTAAAATTATTTTTATTAACAGAAATAATACTGAAATAAAATTAATGTTAGTTGAAAAACAAACTTTAAACAAAATCAGAAATGTGCAATAAACTCATAAAATAAGTTTAAATTGAAATACTAAAATTACTTCAACTGAAATAAAAATAAAGATAAATGTAAATTTAAAAACTAATTAAAAATTACAATTATCAAAAAATAAACAAATAACTAAATTAATCTTAAACTTTAACTAAAAAATGAAAATGGAAAATATAAAAATAAAAGCCAATATAAAAAACAAAAAATATATAATAGTATATAATACTAAAATAGATTATACTAAGTAGAATCTTGTATTATTCAAAATTATTATAATACTTAATTAAAATTAATAATAATACAATCTTTGAGCAGAGACACATTTGGCCAAGTTTATGTTGGACAGATTTGAAAACAAGTCAGATCAAATCAAGTAGGTCAGAGATGGCATGCTTTGCTCTGGGCATCCTTTGTGTTTGTTTGTTTCCTGCTCTGCACACACTTGGTCCAACAGTTGTTTCAGGCGAGTAGACAATCAAACCCGCAACAACCCCCCAGCAAGCATTACAAATACGGCATGACATGCGCTGCTATGACAAATTCAGCTGAATTTTAAATCCTGCTATATGGCAAAAAAGAGGATCCACAGGCTGGGAGTGAACATGCTCTGAGTGTCTTCCTGAAAAATGAACCAGTGCTACAGACAAAAGCTGAAGGCTTTTAATAATGGATGAACTCAAGAGCATTCATCCAAAAAACACATTTATCCTTTAGCTTTGACAGCCTAGCAGAATCTGTTGGTATGGGGTTGATCTTGAGTCACAAGATCTTATTACAACATGATGATAATCTATTCAAACATTGTCTCATAGGCTACATTCACACAGCAGCAGAATACACTTGTCTGTTTTAGAGTTACATTCACACACAGTTCAGTTAGTAACCAGAGTGACAACCGCATTTCATAAAACTAAATAAATATCATAAATAAAATTTAGAAATACTATAGACATGTTTTGAAAAAAACAAACTAATAAGAAAGAAAAAAATAATAAAAGGAGAAAAAAAACAAAAGTACTAAAACTTAAAATTAAAGTGAAAACAAACTACAAAAATAAAATCGAATTCAAAACATTAACAAAAACTATTATGATAGTGATACTAAAAATAACACTGCAGTGAAGCAGTTGTGTCAATATATTATTATACTGGAGCAAATTCATGCCATGTGATGCAAAATAAATAAATAAATACATAAATAAATAAAATGCAAAAAAGTAATAAATAAATTTGGAAAAAACAAATATTATGCAGTAATATCAATGATCAATTAATATTCAATTATGCAGTAATGGCAATATTATTATTTACATTTATGCAAAGAATATATTTTATTAACATGTTAATATTGTCATTTTATTAATATGTTAACATATTAACAGTAATTAATAAATTAACATGAATATTTTTATTAACATTTATTAATATATGCTAATATAGGGTATTTTCATTTTATAAATGTTTATTTCTTTTTGCATTAATTTCATTTTGTCTGCAGAGTCAAAATCTAAATCAAACCAACATGCATAAAAACACTAGACTTTTTATGCCTGGAAACAATACCATAGAGCGGATGCCTGCAAACCACCATGAAATCAAAGAGTACCTTTCTAAGAACTGCGTTTTACACTAGGTTTTTAAAAGACTGTTCTTTCTGTTTTGTATGCCATTGACCCAAATACGACAATCAGCCCCAAACACTGTCTATGTGAACGAAGCCTTGGGAGTATAGAAATAATTTCCCTGGCCAACAAACTAGATTTTTGCATTTTCGAAAGATGTTTAAAACATGACACAACTAGGATGTTGTGAAAACCATGTGCAACAGCTATGGGCCTCAGTGAGCAGCACTACATTGAGCTGCATCAACTAGAGTCTGCGTGTTTGTCTCGTTCATGATACTGGGCCGGCAGAGAGGGCGTCAGAATGAGCCTGATAAACGACTCTGTTTACCCACATTTCAGCACTCTAAATCAAACCGACTTTGGCTGTGCTCCTACTTCTGCTGCAGGAGCCGCTGCCGTTTGATTAAATCTGGAGTCACCCCAGCGCAAGCTGAAAGACAGAGAGCAACGTGCCCCAGGAGAAGACATCACATCACAGCCTTTGTTCAGTCACTTTCACATGAGGCCGCATGGCAAGGCTGTGGCACCGAGGGCAAGGATCAGAGGAAGCAGCCAATCGGGGCTCAGAGGCGGTCATGTGACATGGTAACGTGCAGCGAGGAGAGAGACATCAGCAGACAAAAGCACTGGACTCTCACATATCAGTTGATGTCACACACAGATACAGGGACATTCCCACTTTTGAGAAGCCTGTGGAAAAATCAGAGGAGATCAGAGGTAATCCAACACTCATTCAATACAAAAACCACTGAATAACCCCGGGACACATAAAGCACTGAAACGGAGGAACAGAAATCAAATTTTACCTCTACAAGTGCTGCATCTGATGTTACTTGGCATTTGGTGGGGGCTTTTTATCCAAAGCACACTACCAGCAGAAAAAGAGCCCCTGGAGTCGGTTAAGCGCTCGGCTCAATGGCAGTACAGTAATAGAGTGAGATTGTGATCTCAGTAACTCTAGTTCTCGGTCACGCCTCCTGGAAGCAGCAGCTTTAGCGTAACGCTGGAGAATCTGGGCTGCCAGCAGCATTGCCACTCATGCATCTCATCACTTCACGTGTCACTCCAATAACACGCAACCCTTGTGAGTTGTGGACAAATATTGCTTCTCCTCTCTGCAAAGCTTGTAGAGATTTGTCACGTGATGACAAGGCAACCTTTAAAACTATTTGCCCCTAAATTCAGTGTCACATGATCCTTCAGAAATCACTCTAATATGATTATTTGCTGCTCAAGAAACATTTCTTATAATTATCAATGTTGAAATCAGTTGTTCTGTTTAGTATTTTTTGGAAACTGTGATATGTTTTTCAGGCATCTTTGACCAATAAGTTCAAAATAACAGTTTATTTGAAATATACATTTTTTGTAATATTTTAAAAGTCTTTAATAGAAGTATGTTTACTGATATATCATTAATCAAGTATATATCAAGTAATTACTAATATATATCCACTGAATAAAAAGACAATTTATTAATTAATAAAATAACTAGACTAATAGTTAGTTCCCAAAACTAGTGCAATCTGTCAAAAATGATTGTATAAAACATTTTACAGACTTGCAAGTGAAACATTTTTACATAATTAACTTCTCAACTAGGTTATCTTAAGGAAGTTCTGCATAATTAGGGTGAATTAGGGTCAAAGTCATCTTTATGTATACATTTCAATTTACAGCACAATTTACAGCACAAAACTGTTAACTTTTAAAGAACATATAATGTGCAAGTTCCAAAAGCTAAATATCTATATATTTATTTTATAAAACCATCACAAATATGGTTATGTGATATTTAACAGGAACAGCTCACACTTGAATGATCTGGAATGACCTGATGATGAACGGTTATAGCAGTGGTGCATTAATGGGATGAATTTAGAAATGCACCTCGAGTGTGAGTGTGAAGACTACGGTGTTGACAGTCTAACAGCAAGCTCAAACACAGCATGCTGTCAGCACACTAAAATCCTCCCAGAGAGTTATCAGAGAACAGCCACACAAAAAAAAAAAAAAAAAAAAAAAAAAAAAAAAAAAAAAATATATATATATACACGTTTTATTTGTGTGTATATGTCCATATATATATTAGAATTTAAAGATGCAAGCAAATTTTCTCCTTTTTTTAACAACATTCAAAGCCTAAAAAGTCCTTCAAAAATGCAGCCATGCTGCATATTCAGATTCATGCTGTGTGGCACAATTCATAATCTCAGGTTGCATTTCACAAGTCATCAAATTAAAAAAAGTCACTCATCTCAAAACCTGATCATGCAGCAGGAAACTTTTGAGGGTGACACTTGCTGCATTTTTATGCCATAGAAATATACATTGTTTCCTAAACAAGCTTAACATCACCAAAAATACTCGAACCCAAGCATGCCGCACTCATCTGATTGTGTTGCAGTGACAGGTACATAATGCAGGCTTACTCTAATATAGCATCTCCCTAAGGGACACATGGCCCGTTTTCTGATAGCCCACTGCAGTCCTTCCTAGAAAAAGCTCCATGTGCCAGTCTGATCACTCGCACTCAGATTAACAGGCATCAGGACTCATGCCGTCTCAAGTCCTCCTGGGAAGATTGTACGTACGAGCCTGGAAATGTAATTACGATGTGATGTGCATACAAGTGAAGTCAGAAGATTTTTTTCTTTTTACACTGACTGAAACACAGAAAACCTTTTAGCGCTTATGCAACTTTAAAAAAGGTCAACTGTTAATAGTACATTAGCACGTAGACTATACTGTTCAAAAGTTTGGAGTCGGTAAGATGTTTCATTTAAAAGAATTTAGTACTTTTATTTAGCAAGGAGGCATTACATTAATCAAGAATGACAGTAAAGACATTTATAGTGGTGGGTCAAAGACAAAAAGGGGTTTTCAAATGGGTTGTGTTTAATTTTATTTTTTCAGAGCAAAAAATTAAGACTACATTTTTACATACATACTGTACATACATTTTTACCATTATGTACTAGGGTTGCACGATACACCGGTACTACGGTAGTATCGCGATACTAAAGCTTAAAAATACCCGCGGTGCCATCGCATTTTTTAAACGGTAGTATCGTTCATAAGGTAGTACCGTAAGATATGTAGTATGCACGGCAGCAACACTGTTTTAAACGTTCAAACGTTGAACATGCATGCCAGCAGAAACATTACAAGTTGATTGCCAAATGTCTTTCTGCTGTGCTCTGTGTAGTATAGTCTGTGTATACGCTGTATATTGTATTGAGTGTTTCCCGACGCTTCAGTTCAGTTTGCAATGAGAAGTTGCACTTGCACGTCGTTGTTCACGCTGCAGTTTATCAGAAGAAAGGGTCTGATTCAGACCGTCTGATGTCATTTTAAAAAACAGCAGCTCAAGCATCACTTCTTCAACATCATAATATCTTGCAAGAAAGTATTATCGCAGGTTTATTGATTTGACCACTTCTAGAACAGGTGAACTAGTTCGTTTCTGGAAGCATCTTTGCGATCACGAACGCAATTCCATTCATCAACATAGCGGCTTTGCACTTGGTTCTTATCAATCATTATATATATATTTATTCATTTATAATGTTATGTTTTAATATACATGCTGCTAACTTGGAAATTTCAAGATATGCGAGCAAAAAATGCTCCTGACAGTTCGGCAATATGACACGAGCAAGAGTGCTGTTTTTGTTTCGTTTCTGTGTTCGAATCCAAATCTGCGTTGTCTCTGAATCACTGATTCACTAAACCATTCATAAAAACAGTCATTTGATTCGCTTCTGAAGGATTCAGCCGTTTTGAAAGAATCGTTTGAATGACTCAGTGATTCAATCACGAACTTCTGCCACCTGCTGGCCGTTTTAAGTTTCCCATCTAAAAGTAGGCATATTACATTATTTTCCAACATATTTCTATATTCAGAATTTAGTATTTAAAACATTAATCTCATAACTTTATTTATGCAATTATAAATACAGTCTAAATGTATAAATGCCACATCTAAATGACACTTCATGCAGCTTCTGTGCAGTGCTAAGATTTGTTTAGATCATTTCATGGATAAACATAATGTTATGTTTTAATATACATGCTGCTAACTTGGAAATTTCAAGATATGCGAGCAAAAAATGCTCCTGACAGTTCGGCAATATGACACGAGCAAGAAAAAAAAGCCAGTCATTCATTCACATTAATTAAGTATTCAGAGAAAAATATTGTCTGTTTTCATTTACATCTATTTATTTATTAAATTTTTATTAATTTTGTAGAATTTAATTTTAAATTAACACAATACTGCATGGTATCGTGATACTACTTGGTATCGTGATACTTCAGCTGGTATAGTATCGTAAGACATTTTTATGGTATCGTGACAACCCTATTATGTACCCAGACACCCACTAAAATGTCAATCAGTATAACAATAGTTCATGTAGCAAAAAATCTTGTCAATCATATTTAGAACAAGAATCACATTAAAAGGCTGAAGGATCACTGTAAAGGCCCCACATTAAAAGACTGAAGGATCACTGTAAAGGCCCCACATTAAAAGGCTGAAGGATCACTGTAAAGGCCCCAAGCACTAATTAACTGTCATTTTAAATCTTCACCAATCTTTGACAAACAGTAGGTTTTTACCCATTTGTCACCAGCAGGTTTTTAATAATTTAAAATATAATCAAATTTAGTATGAGCACTTTTCCTTTTAAACATTTTAATAAGTACAGGTCAGAATATGTATGTTGGCTCATTTTTTTTACAAGAATATACCTGTAACACTGAAGGCATTTAATCCATATTTCAAACTGTCATTTTAATTTGATGCAGACACGAAAATGAGACATCTCATCTTTGACCCTGGTACAAAAGATTCAAGATTTGATTTGAAACCTCAAATCCCAAGTTTCCCACCAATGAGAACAACATTTGGTGGCATTCATGTGCTCTCATCAGTACGATCACTCTGATATGACTTAAAGGCAAGATAAGACTATCACAGCTCTGTATATTTCCATTACCTCACAATAACATTTAGACTCTGGCACTTCCGCAGTTCCTCTGCAATTAAGCAGCCTGGGAACACTTGAAAATGGTAATGAAGTCCTTCTTGATAGCTCAGCCTCTCATGGAGAAAAACAGAAGGCTTGTGTCCCTTTAAAGAGATCTAGACTAGCGTCCATCCATGTGGAGCTGACACAGTATCATTTTGTCTCCTTTAATTCCAGCGTTAGCAATCACTCATGCGTTCTGCTGCCATTAAACCATCAGGCGCTGCTAGCGAGTGTTCACACCACAAATTGAGCAGAGATCAATACTGTTTGAGTCAACGTGAAAATGTGTGTGAGCACATCATCACAAGGGATATTGAGTTTATAAAATAGCTTTACTGAGCCACATTTAGCGATGAGGTACTAAGTTTAACTATAATAGCCAGACAGATAGATAGAAATCTCTCTAGATCCAAAAATAAATGAGAGCTGCTATACAGACTAAAAGCAGTGCATTCTCAAATGCGTTTCATCTAGCTAGGTGGATAAAAGGGAAGCTGACATGCAGAATATAAAAGATAGAGGCTATCCTGTCCTTGAGTGTGACGTTAAGAGGCAGAGATCCTAAAAAAACTCTTTAGATCTGAAGTGATGGCCTTGAATCAGAGTGGCATCAGTATTAATATTTCATGGCATGAGCTGTGCTTCACAAAGTCAGGAGTAGTGCACGTCTACAGAATACTCTCAAAACTTCATTCACAAAATCACTACTGAGATTTTAACCAAGAACCATTTGCAATTAAAAAGTATTGCAAAATAATACAGAGTTTCATATGCTAAAATGCTTTTCATTTGGAGGCTCAACAATAAGGATGGTGTGCTGACCTAGGGCCAACGTGAGATTTTATTTATATATTTTTTTTGCCAATTGGTGAAACTGTCACTTGCTTTGTTGTCAGTGATGTGCTGCTACTTAAAACCTTACATTTGTTGATCTTATATATTCCTATGCCTTGCAAAAAAATATGTATTTGTGCAATAGCAAATGTAGCAAATTCTGCTGATTACTCAAGATAATGTTATTTAGCATTAGGGCTGTGCAAATAATCGAATGAGATTATCATACTTTTTTAAAAGTATAAACCTTTTAAAAAATGTCAGTAGAGTACACAAATTAATATTTGATCAAACTTGATAAATACAGTAAAAGTGCTAATTATTTCAACAGATTTAGTCTTGTATAATTCAAATAGTGACAAATAGATCAGTATAACATTCGAAGGTTTGGGGTTGGCTATTTATCTAACGTTCACCAAGGGTGCATTTATTTGATCAAAATATTGTAAAAACATTAATATTGTGATAAATTACAACTTTTCAATTGAAATATTTACAATTTTTATTTATTCCTGTGATTTTTTTGTAATATTAAAAATGTCTTTACTGTCTGTCACTAGCTATGTTTCCATCCACCTATTTTTATGCGTATTTTGGAATATCGCATAAAAAAAAATATCGCATAAAAACGCCAAGATGCGCAAAAATTCTAAAAATGTGCATAAAAAAACGTATGCGCATGAAAAATTGTGCATAAACTGTGATGGAAACGCATTTACCGAATAAATTCCACCTTAAGCATCAAAAAAAGTCATGTGACTTTGCACGATGGGACGGGATAACTTGACTAACCCACGGACTGATGTCGTTGCACAACATCTGAAATGTTATTTTGGTCATTCTGAAATGCCTGAGCAAAGTCTGTCATCAAAGTAGGCCTATTTCTTTATAATTGTCTTACACAACTGCATTCCCAAACAGCTGACATCCACCTCCGAAAGCAATGACAGCGTTTATTGTGTTTCGTCTGCTCTCTCTGAGACGCAAGTAATTTATCATATATGAAAATTATTATATCAAGTGGCTTCTCCTAATTTTCTTAGTGATATTTAGTGCCAGTTTATCAGGAAGTGATGATTTTGTTCTCTTTGACACGTTGGATGGAAACGGTGCTTTTTTCGCAAATGTTTTATGATATTCCAGTTTTGCGCATAGGCCTAGTTAAATTTGAATCTTTGGATGGAAACATAGCTACTTTTGATCAATTTAATACATCCTTGCTGCATAAAAGTATTAACCTATTTAAAAAAAAAAATAACTTAATGACCCCAACATTTGAATGTTAGTGTATACATTTGTAATAAGTTTGTATTATTTAAATACCAGCATTAGCTATTGACAACCCTGTATTAATCAACCTGTCAGTCAACCACTAGCAGATTAGCAACAAAAGAATTACATCTGAAGTGCTGCAGTGTTTCAAAAGACTAGGTTGAGAATTACAAAAAAAGCTTCTAAGTTATAAAAAAAGCAAGTATGTAAGTATTAATATGTCTGCTCAGAAATATCACTATATGTCAAACACACCACTTTCTCTTACTGAGAGGCTCAATTTCTAGGGCTGGAGGGGTTAAGAGTCCTCTTTTTGATAAACTGTCACATTGTAACTGTCTGTCCGCTGCACTGATCAACTGGGATCTGAGTGGACAGCCCCCGTGGTCCATAAACAGCACAAGCTGCTGACGGTGCAGACTGGGTCAGTTCATTTAAAACAAAAGGCCTGTTGTCTCTGTACTGGCCCTACATTTGACTGCATGGAGGAGTTTCCCACTAGCCCGCTGTGGACAAGCCCTAGCCCATGTGAAACAACTGCACTGCTCCTCATTTGAAATGGATGACACCATAAAGCAGCAGTGTCGCATTCACCTGCCCCTCATCTGAGGCGGACCATAGGTCACAGCAATAGCTACAGATCACAAACCATGGTATCATGCTGCTTCAGAATCAACATCAATGCTTACACCACATAAACCGTAAAAAAATGATAGTTTTAATGGTAAAAGACTGTAAACATGCAACTGATAAGTTCCGTTAACATAGAAACAGTGAAAAATTGTAATAGCCCCTGTGGGACATTTCATGTGATTTTACAGTAAAATAGTAAAAAAACTGTAAATTGACATTACTTTAATTCCCTGTGTGATGCTTCCCATTTGAAGGTTTTTCATTTAAATAATTGTTGTACATTAGGGTTTTTGGTTACACCTAATATGGTTAAATTAATGTTTATTGCATTATTTTAGTTACCATGATGGTGTTTTGCGTTTGCATAAATGACTCTGTGCACCTTCTATACATTAGTATTTACCACAGCTTGTGAAAAAAGCTACTTGTGATAAACTTTGATTCATCATGTGGCTTTCTCTTTAGCGTCTGTGTATTTTGGTGGTTTTAGGTAGATTCATGTTGTACAAGTTGAACTGAAATATAAAATTTTTAACAGCAAATTTTAATCAGTAAAACCTAGAATGTTGCTACCGTATTTTTTACAGTAAAGTCCTGGCAACCGTTTTTTTACTGTCAGTTTCATGTAGAGATCACGTTATGTAGAGTTCGGTCTATATGAGAAAAACAGCTCTGAAATGATGCGAATTAAAAAGACGCCAAGTCAACAGAAATGATCAGGGATGCGTTTACAGTAATCAATGTGTTTCGGCTTATGGAAATGTGCAAGTCTGCACTACGGCCATTCGAATATCATCTACGGCACATAAATCTCACTCTTCCTGTCCTGTTAGAGAGACAGAACATTGATCTTTTGTCTCCCTATTTTGGTTGATTTATGAGGTTGTGAACAGGAGAGTCCTTCCATGGAGAGACATGCTGTTTGCAGTTCCTTTAGCCTGTGTGCTGAACAGTTGGAGCTGCCGCTACAAACCTCTCCGCTGAACCCATCCAGCCCCTCCTCCACCACTCTGAGCCTCTGTGTGTGTGTGTGTGAAGACCTGGCAACGAAAAGAGCTGAACAGTGGCAGCTTGGGAGAATGACTTCAGAGCAGGTTGATATCAGCGCACATGCATATGGCAGAGTCATTTCAGGCTGTTTGGAGCCTGCAGGGGGACAAGGCTCGCCTTTAGCTCTTACTAACATGGCTAAATGTAATAATGACATAAAGTGATTATCACAGCACTAAAAGACGTTTCTGAAATACCTTTCAGCTCAAATCAGCATAAGCCCTGCAAAGGATGCATAGCATCTTCAGAGAGAGACCTTAGATAACATGAAAGAAACAAATCTGGAGATGAATAACCACAGCTGAGCATAGGAAATATAAACAGCTGCATGCTTATGGATTTCTTACGCACAATTGGGTGCGTGTGGTTTGTGTACATAAAATGAAACCACAAAGTCAGGTGGGACTGTGCTGGCATCCTCAAAACCCAGAGTGTGTGTGCGTGTGTAAACTGACAGTAATGCTCTACAGCAGAGGCTCTCAATGGGTGGGTCGCAGATCTGTTCTGATAAGGTCTTGGGCAGAAGGATAAAAAAAACAACGCTAAATGCTAATAATAAAATAGAATTGGGAAAGCAAATAAATAACATTATTAAGTCTGAAATGGAGAAAATATACTAGTCAACATTTGGAGTGGATCAAAACCTTTCAGCAAAGTTGTCCTAAAAACCAAAACAATACCCGCTCTCGTCTTAGGACGAATTTGATTAACTTTTTTGATCCACTTCAAATGTTGACTTCTGTACTTCACAAACATTTTGTTGTTGACGTCAAAATCAAATTTCCATTTGTTTTTTACACAAATTCATCTGTCACTTAGTAGAAGCCAAATTAGACAGATGTCGTTCTATCAAAAGGAGAGAAAAAAAATCTGTCATTTGAAATGCTGCAAGTGAATTTAGGCATCAAAACATTATAAATGTACAGCATGAAAAATGCATATTCAATTTAAGATTTGCTAAATATTACATGTAAAAATATGAATCTATTTTAGTTTTTTTTAGACACTGTCAAATTAATAAATAAATAACAGATACGGTACCAATATATCTGTATACGGCAAATGTAATCTAAATATGCATGCTCATTCAGTTTATTTTTACAGACTAAAACGGTCGCATTTGCGACCAAAAATATTAATTTGCGAGTTAAGTTTTTGCTGAGGTCGCCACTGGCAACTATATATTCACATGACTTAAAAATGTGCATGCAATGCCTTTTTTTCCTGATTGTTTTGCGATCACATCTTTTGTTATGTTCACGTATTAAACTTAAAATTAAAAGACGATGCGCATCAAAGTTTTAATGGAAAATGAGTTTCAAACAGTCCTCGTCTCTGCCGCACAGCAGCGCTGATGCACACAGTCTGCTAAACGCAGCTCCAGTTGTACAGCACGAGAGAGATCGAAATGACGGAGACGTGCAAGTGCAGAAAAGCAGTGTCTATTTCGTGCACAACTTCAACAAACTACAACAGTTAAAGCTGTCAGCTTTGTGGATATTGGCAATATCGTTAACAATTCTCGTTTATAAGCATTACTAATATTAGTAATATGGCTTCTTATCAAGATCTTATTAATGCGTGAACTTATTATTATTTGTAGCGCACTTGCCGTCCAGTAATCGCAAAAAGCTTTGTGCTTTGTTACTTTTTAATAAACAAAGTATCAGCTTTAAAATGATGCCAAATTCATAACGAAATTCAAACAATACGGTTTTGGCGCGATCGCTTTGGCGCCTCAGTTCAAGCAGCAGTGAAGCCATTAGGCCTATATCTTTCTATTTACTACTATAGTATGAAATGAACATGAATTAACATCAAAAGGTAGGCTATTGTATGAGAGAACCTACAGTACAACTTACTGAAATGTCTCATGTAAAAGCTCATTCAGTGTCAAACTGTGGAAAACGTGTAAAGCTTGTAAACATTGCACTACGCAATGCTACGCAATATCACGTTCACTATCGCATGCGATTCATCTGCGATTCTGAGCGCGAATTGCGTAGCTTGTCAGTGAACTACGGCTCTGTGTATTAAATGCCGCTCTATTTGAAAACAGGTGATGGAGATTTACAGCTAATCACAGAACCGTCTTTACTGACGAGATGCGCATGACTATCGCATGCAAAATATCATGCAGCCCTAACTGTAATAATACATAACGTTACCTCAGAATAATCACGCAGTGTCCATAAGCTTATCAGTCAGCTAGAAAAATAACTATAAAGAGGAGCATTTTGCTATATTTATGCGCAATTGCATATTGATATTTTTACTTAATGTTTTCTACACGATTCAACTCCTCCTATAAAATTGCATTTTACTAATGAAGAAAAACAGACTGAATGTGTGAAAGACATGACAACATTTATAGGATGCATTAAGGAGGGGCCCAAACTACACTCAGTGGCCAAGTGATGCTTATGGTCCATGATATTGGTACAGATTCTGTGTAACGAACAATTCTTTGTGACTGTATATTTCAAGTTGGAAAAGACATTTAGTTCCCTTTAAGTGAACCTTAGTTCCCAGGTCGACCTGATCATCTACAAGATGGATTAAAATGCTGATAAAGTCAAGAAAAGTTGAGACATACACACATGACAGTATGATTGAAATGTTAAAATGTCGGGGGAAAAAAAATTATAATAATAAAATAAAACACTTTTATTCTGTGGCACCTAAAAAAATTATTTGTCGCCTAAGTTTTTTTCTTATAGGAGCCAATGGCTCCTTACTCGATTTTTTTTGTCTGGAGCCCTGCTAAATATCTAACATCAGCCAATAAAAAGTAAATTAAAAAAATAAAATAACAGACATGGTACATTTCTGTCATTTAGATGTCATACTACCATTCAAAGGTTTGGGGTCTTCAGAAAACACTTAATATGATGATTTGGTGGTTATTTCTTATTATTAATGTTGTGATGATTTTGAAAACAGTTGTGCTACTTTTATGGAAACAGTGATAACTTTTTTCAGGTTTCTTTGAAGAACAGATAGCTAAAAAAAAGCAGTATTTATTTGAAGAAATCTTTTGTAACTATATAAACGGCTTGCCAATTTTGATCAGTTTGCTTCCTTGCTAAATAAAAAGTAAATTTATTTTAGAAAAAAGAAAAGAAAAGAAAAAAGAAAAGTTTCTGACCCTTAACGTTTAAACGGTAGTGTAATCTGTGTATAATGGCGAAATGTACAGGTTGCGTGACATCTTCATTCTCAAAACCATGATCAAAACTACAAAGTCTCAAACTCTCAGGCTCAAGGCTACATTTAATACAGGTTCACTTGTGAATAAACAGTTACTGCCAAATACGGTTTCACCAAGGGTGCTGAAAGAATGAAACCACCAAATTCAATTAAACTAACAACAATAGTATGTGAAGCACTCAACGGCACAGTTACTCAGGGTAAAATCAACATCTAAGTTCATATTTCCTTATCAACACCTTCAGTTGGCTATTCTTACCAAAAGACCTCATAGTGGAGGTTCATGACCCCACCACAATCATCCTCAAGAGCACAACGCATGTACCAATAAAGATGTCATTAAGCTCACATATCTGCAACTGCATCATTACAAAATCAGATCAACTACAATCCTTTCAAACCATATTTAAAGACTCCAGAGCCATTCTTACAGGTCTACGAACACAGCACATGTATGTTCAAATCGATTTGCCATGGTAGCCTGGCAAGTGCGTTTCCATGGAAACAAGCCCATAGCCTATTCCATAGACGTGTGTCTATGGAAGCACTTGGTTTGAACAAAATTAAAATGGAAATGATATGACCCATGTCATGGGCAACGAAACAGAAGCACATCTCCATGGGCTAATCCAGGGGAAAAATCTTTATTTCAGTTACCCATGATGCCTCGCTCTGATCGCTGGAAATAGATTGAAGATGTAGAGCATTGACCAAGAAACCCTAGTGTGATCTTTGCATTCAGGATCAGTCAATAGTACTTTCATCCTCATCTGTAACATCACGTTTCAACCAGCAGAAGATCCCTATTCCACCCTGCTGGTCTGCTGCCTTCATCTGGTCAATCCCAACAATTTATCATCGATCCAATGCTAAAATCATCACGCATCAGCTTTGCAATGTCATAAAATGATTACGTCATTGCTCTGAAACATCCAGTGCAAAACAGAAAAGTACTGATAATTCAACACATTGACTCTTCTGATTCAACAGAAAGAATGTATTCATCATCTATGCAAGTGGATTAAAAATAAAGGTTCTAAACAGAGGTTTTCAAACCATGGGTTCCACAAAGAACCTTCCAGTGAACAGTTCTTTAAGAATCTTTTTTCCACTATAAGGAACCTTTCTTCTTCAAGGCACCATAGATGCCAATACATTTTTTTTAAAGAGTATGTTGTTACTTGCAAATTACTAAATACAGTTTCTACAGAAATCAGTTTGATGCTCCACTCACGTAAATAAAAAAAATCCCAGGTCAACTGCTTTTATATTTCATATTATCTAAAATAAGTTACCAAACATGTATGCAAACTGTGCATGTTCACCTCCCAATCCTCTATCCTTCCTGCCAGAGTGACTTCGACTGGTCAATTCCAGCACTTGACTATTGATCCAAACCTAAAAATAACTGCAACCATCATGCAACACCATTTCATCAAGTCATCGCCACGTCGACCTCCAATGCACAACAATCAAAAGCATGACTTCATCACCTGTGCAAATACAAAGACAGGTCATGCTGCAGCTGCATGCACGCGAGCAAATACCATTTCTACATAAATCTGTTCACTCATGTCTATCACAAAAATCCTGACCAACTGCTTCTATATTTCATATTCATTTACAACATGTTACCAGTTATCAGTTTTAAACACATGTGCCCTGATCCACATCATGAATCAAGCAAGATGGGCATGTTCACCTCCCAATCCACTATCTTTTCTGCCAGAGTGACTTCATCTGGTCAGCTGCAAAGACATGTTCTGCTGCATGCAAATACAGATTCTACATCAATCACATCACACACTGTGTCTATTGAAAACACTTCACTTTTAAATTACCCTCTACTAGTACTTTCACAATCACATCAATCTAGAAGTCAGACCACCAAACATCAGTGTTATTAACTTGTGTATTTGTGATGCACATCATGAACCAAGCATGTTCACTTTACTAGCTGCAACCATCATGCAGCACTATTTCATCAAGTCATCGCCATATGTCAAGTGCACAATAATCAAAAGCATGACCTCATCATGCATGCAAATGCAAAGGCATGTTATGTTGCATGCAAATACAGATTCTAGCAATCAGATATCACAATATGTCTATTGAAAATCCTACAATACTCATGGTCAACCTCTGCTAGACCTTTCACCTCCATCTAGAAGTAAGTCAGACCACCAAACCTCTGATGCATCATGAATCAAGCATGTCCAGTCTGTAGTGCATCTTACCAGAGTGATCAGCTGGTCCTCCGCCGTTGGCGAAGAGGGCAGAGTACAGGTGAGGGTATGTCTTCTCCAGGGCCACACAGAGCTCCAGGAAATGGTCGCTCTGCTTGTTCATGAGCATCTTCAGGAGCTGGTCCACTTTCTCGGCGCTGGAGGAGCAGTTCTGGTCCAGCTCGAAGGTTTCCTGCTCGCTGAGGCTTCCCGATTTACTCAGCAGCTCTATCAGCCGGTCTGCATCCGTGATGGACTCCAGTAAGTTCTGGTGGTACTGGTGTAGTAACTCTTTGTGCTTGGGCTCCATTGCAGTTCCTACAGTTCCCTAGCTAACTAACGTTAGCTAGCTCCGCGCTATTGCCGTAGACCCGATTCCCCCACACAAACCAGAAGCAACTTCTTTCTGTCCGCTCACTTGTAGGATTTGAGCCAAGGCGCCATGAGATGTGATGGCTTAATGAAGCGGGTTTTCATTACAAACTGCAGAAAGGCACAGAAGCCATGTTTGTTGCCTAAGGCTGTTGACTGCACTAAACAGCGAGACATTTCTCCGGATCACTTACGCGAGGCAACTTCGTCCATTTTTCCCTGCGCTTCCGAGGAGAGCATGTTCGTCTGCGTTTATAGTTTCTTCTTGGCCATTTATGAGGCGCTGTGCGGACTCAAGTGTGAGCAAAAGTGGCGCAACTCTTCTGGCGTTCCCTACTCAAACTGTACGCTCCGCCATGTCTCGGTATCTCAGCAGCTGCTGCCTGCTGTCAATCAACTTCCCGTACAATGGCCATATACGGTAAAGTGGGCGGGGCATTTCCCAGAGACACACCTGGTTTTCTCCAATGGGCGTGCACTACTGTTTAAAAATTCAGGGGAAAAAGGCTACACGGTTATGAGGATGATGCATCATGACATAACAAGTGCAAGGGGACTTTACGCTGGAACATGTGCTGTGCACCGCAGACTGTTGATTTTCAGTAAATGTGACTGTGCTAGTTTGTGATTTTATTATAGTGTAACAATATAGTCTAGACTTTTAAATAAATAAATACATTTAAAATTGGAACATGGTGGCTGCTGGTTTATAAAAAGGTTATCAAGTGGTCTCAAAGCAGGATGAATAGTACCGAAAAATATAGTCCTTGTAAAAAAAAATAATAATAATAAAAATAAGAGACAAAGTAAACTGTGGTATGATAGAATAATTAGTAAATAATGTGATCTTTCTTATATAGCCTACATATATTATCTGTAATTTCTGGACAGTCTTAAAATGACATAGTTAAACAAGTTTTACCAAATAGAAAAGGATACCATTGTTACACATACATATAATTAATTCCTAATGATATCAAGAACTATGTGTAATTACAAGCAGTTCCACAAAAATGGCACACAAATTAGAAGTATTGTTCTGCTGTGCTCTGTATGTTCTGCTTTACAAAAGCATGTAAATACTTGTGTAAAGCAGAACAAACATTAAATTAACAATGTAACGTGTGACCTACTGCAAAAAAAGGGGGGGGGGGATCCTACTTGGTATTTTTGTCTTATTTTGCAGTATATATATTTTAAAAATTGCATTCATCTGCAAAATGGCATAATATATTAAGACTTGTTTTACAAAAAGATATACAGAGTATTGTCTTATTTTGTATAAAAATCTTAAATTGAGATGCATGTAATATACAGATTGACATAACATATTGAGTCTTGTTTTAAAAAAAGTTTTAAAAAGAAGTTATAGTTTATGCTTAAAACAAGAAAAAAATCTGTCAGTGAAAAAAAAAAAACAATTCAAAGGGAAAACAAACAAGATTTTTTTTCTTCTCAAGTGAATCTATCCCAGGATTTTTGGGACAAACATGATTGAACAGATTTATGTAGAAATGGTATTTGCTCAAGTGAATGTATCTTCATTTAACAATTTTTAGATACTTGTAATAGAAAACAAGACAAAAATACAAAGAAAGAAAATCATTTATTCAGGTGTAGAATAATATACATTTTCTGATATTCATATCACAAGAACAAACTCCATGATTTGATTTATTCTGGATTTCATGTGAAAAATGATTGTGCATCCCATTTCTGATTTATGGCTTTGTGGACCATCCATCTTTGAAGCTCAAAGTTCACATTATTGTGCTGAAAGCCAGTAAAAATAGGAGCAGAAAGAGTGTTTACACATCTCCATTAGATGACTTCCATCATTAGCTGTACAGCTCAGACGCTTTATAGATGAAGAACTACAGGTTACACGGAGTTCACAGGCTATAAGAGGACAGTCGGGGGGTTTACATGGTAACGAAAAGCAGATTAGTATCCAGACAATTATCAGTTACCTCAAACATACAAAGAAAGATAAACACGGGATTAAACCAGATTGAGTCATTTTATTGGACTACCAGAGTAGATAACAAGCAGTGCAAAGGATGTCTGTCAGACATGCAAACACGGTGAACTAATGAACTATCAGTTCTCACAGCAACTGATTGTATGTATGTTATGCAAGACCTAACAGAGTGAGCAGAAACATTTGGAGAAATCTGCGATCTTTTCAATGCAGCTGACAGATGGAAATAAGCACATGTCAGTAAAGCAGGGTTGGTTACTCCCATCTGACAAACCTCGTGACACTGCAAATCGGTTGCTCTAAATCAGGGGTCATCAAACTTGATCCTGGAGGGCCGGTGTCCTGCAGAGTTTAGCTCCAACTTGCCTCCCATCTGAAGTTTCAAGTATACTAACAAGACTTTGATTAGCTGCTTCAGGTGTGTTTGATTAGGGTTGGAGCTAAACTCTGCAGGGACACCGGCCCTCCAGGACCGAACTTGGTGACCCCTGCTCTAAATACAAGCTATTTTACACTGCACTCCCACGTGAAGCATACATGGGTGCCGTCAAGGCACTGACGCCTCTGCGTTCAACTTGATGCTTAGATAGAATTAACAACAGCCAATCACAGAACACGTGTGTGTATACACCACCAAAAATCAAGATATAGATACAGAACATCAGCTCTTTGTCTGCATTTTGTGGAACTCATAGAGACACAAAATAATCATTTGTTGTGACTGATTGATGATTAAATTACTATGAGGGAGTTATTTATCTAGTTAATTCTATAAAGACTTGTGAACATTTTCTGTAAAGAGAATAGCATGCAGAGGTAAAACCATTTTAAAAGAGTTCAAAAAACATGATTATTACTGTATCTCTGAACAGATGTTTGGTTTGTATCTTATTTAGAGGTTAGATATAAATTGATTGCTCTCAGTGGAACCTCATTTTCTGGATAGTATTTGTAAGCCCTGAATAATCAAGACTGTAGTTTTTAATTTTGAATGGATTTCCGTTTCATTTATGACCTAAAAGGCTGAAAGACGATTATTTCTGAAAAATAAATACATTTATGTAATCAATTTTCAGAGAAAAAAAGGTTAAAAGGTAGCTAAAAGAAATCACACGATTTTCTGTTTATTTATTTATTTTTAAATAAAACCTTAATAGACTGACATTTATCAAATGTCTTTTTTTGTTGTTGCAGTGTCATTGTATTTAAAATGCACAGGGCAATTCTGCCCTCTACTGGTGTAAACAACAATATCCTGAATTTAAATCCTGAGTCATCACGATCATAATGTTTATATTCACATATTTAATTATTTATATACATCCATCCAAGATATTTGCTTTCATACATCCTTTACATTTATAAACATATAGGCCTATGATGACTATACATTACAGAATAAGAGTCCTGCTGCTATCTCTCCGCTAAAATCTTCCTGTGAATGATTTAAAAATGTCCCCGTCATTATTTAAATCCTGACCGTCACATTGTGTTCTCGAAGAACTTGTCTAACTAAATAACGCTCATGTAACTTGCCGTCCTCAGCAGTTTGTCCTCGGTATGAATAACCAGGCTGTTGGATGGCATTAGATTTGAGCTGATCTGGGAGCAGTGACACTTCAGACTCGGTCTGCACTGCGGGAAGCTACACATGATGGATGTACCCCATGATTCAGTCACAGTGAACTGAGAACCTCCTTAGCTATTAAAATCTGTTCTAAACACGGCTAATTACAAGTGACATAAATAGAGGGTATACAAGACATTCCGTTTTACTGACTACTTGTTTAGCTATTAAAACAGTAATATTTTTATGAAATTATTTCAGCATTGAGCAAATTGTAAATTAAAATACATATTATAAATCTCATATTACTCTAGTTTAATCTGGTAATATATATATAGCTCCAAATATTTGAGACCTTGGATTAACTAGAAATATTATATATACACAATATATGTTTATATTTTTATATAATATAAATATATTTATTTTAATATATCTTATAAAATTTTTATATTAAATTAAATTATATATATATATTTAGAAAACTATAAATATCTGATACAAATATTATTTTTTTATTAACCTATATAACCTATATCATGCATTCAATGAGAGGTATTTTTTATATTGCTCTTTCTCTCTATATATAATTATATTGCTCAAAATATTTCAGAACTTGGCATAACTACAAATAATTCTGTTCATTAATTAAACTGTATATTACATTTGAATTAAATTTTACATTATTTTAAATGCTTTTATAAAAGTATAAATATCCTATAAAAATATTAACTCATTTTAATTAGTAATAATTTAATTTTTCATCATGTCATTTAATTACGTGCTCCAGATGTCTAATTCTGATTCTTATTTTTGCCTTGGTAAACTCACTTTAGATATGAAGTCTCCTATCTTTATTCTGTAGATTGTAATGCTGTTTGACCGCGAGTCATGCCTGATCTCGTAGGAATAATTATATGAATGTTATTAATATTTATCAGGGTGTTTTGAGGTCACAGCTGAATTAGCTTCATAAGTCAGCACTGATAGTACCAAACGGGCTGTTGAAGAAACACCAACTTAATTCAAGTTGAACGCTTGAGTTATTTTCTCTTTCAGGGAGGATTTACTTATCATTTCATATGTGTGTTTGGCTCTGTACAGAGTAAACAAATAAGAAACACAAAGACAGCACCATCATTACCACTTTTTTGCCTCAATAGTGAGGAGGCCGACAATCATTATGGTTACAACAAAAGAAGTGTATATAATAAAAAAACGGAGTGTATTATGCGTAAGATGCAGTAAATATAAATTTCTTTACTATAACATGTCCATTTTGATGACTAAACCTAACATTTATGGCACATTTTCCCCACTATATGTATATTACTTAAAATACATAAATGTGTAAAAACATTTTGGCATTCAGATCTGTGCGCAATACTTGATCCAGAATTTTCTTAAATCAACTTGCTAACAAAGTATCTTGGAGGAAACGCATACATCCGATAGCATACAATAATTCAACAATCAACTACTTTGAGTGTAGAAGGCACATAAAGATATAGCTGGCTACTCTCGAGATAAAAATATATTAATAAAAGAGCATGAAAATGTAACGTGCAGTATATATGCACACAAGTGCCTTTGCATTGAGTAAGGTAAAACATGCAAGTATGCAAGAGTGCAAATGAAAGTAAGGCATAAGATGTGTAGAAATCGTGGTGTGGCTTCATGTCCTCTGAGGGTCTGCGAGCATCTGTATCCTCTAATCGCTTCCACCGCAGAGCTTCAGCAGTAGTTTCTTATAATCCCCTGAAGTGTCTCCCTGTAAATGCAGATTACTTATTACAGTGCTGTAATTTTCATTTCTCAAAAACGTAAAGCATAGTTTAAAGGGGTTGTTACACAGGTACTCACAGATATGGCTGTGTATAGAGATTTCCCATAATTCTTCATGTATTCCTGACGAATGTCCAGCATGTCCACCTCAGAGCGGGTCACCATGATGCGAACCAAAGTGCGATCCTTGGTTCCTGCTCCCTGCGTATTTCAAACAGCTTTTTTCTTAGTTTTTAAGCATATTCGGATTTGATACACTTATACACTACAGCAGTGGTTCTCCAAACTCTCAGGCCAAATACTGCCTTTAATCAAATCAGAATCCAGGTAACTTGTGTTCCCTCAAATTAATTCAGCATTCAGCAAATTTTAGAGTGCATAAGGACTGTGAGAGTTACATTATTCCATAATAATATTAATATCATAATATTACAATAGTTACTGCAGTCCAGTTGAAATATATACTATTTTCTATTGCTGTAAATATTTTAGAACTTAGCGCAAGTACAAAAATTGATGTTCATTATTAAAATTTCCATGCCTTTTCCATGCCTGTCACTTCTTGAATTTCCAAATGAAGAAATCAATATTTTATCAAATAAAATTTATTTGATAAAATATTTTTGTTTATTAAAAAATATATCATATGTTGAAAATATAAGATAAATACACATATATAAAATGTTTATTGTAAAATAATGCATTATATATATATATAACAAATATAACGTAATTTTATTATTTATATATAACACATGTATATATTAATTTAAAAGTAAAATACCAATTCAAAACAAATGTATTCTAATGAAAAAATATAAAACATTAAAATATATATATATAAAGACAATAATATAAAAATATATTTTTACTATGATAATTAAGACATTCTTCTGGCATACCACCTGGGGGCACTTTGTGTACACAGTTTGAGAACCACTGCTGTACAATAACATGACTTCAAATGACTTCTACTGTAAACCATGGCTTTGTTTGTAATTAATCATTCATTTGCCATCTCTGTTACTCTGGAGTCAGTACAGCTCATTCACACTGAAAAAAATTCTTCTCACCTTCATGGCCTTGTAGAGTCTCTCAGCAAAGTAGGCCTGTGTGTTCTTGATGCATTTCACTGCATACAGAAAAACTTGTTTAGACTCACCATTCGCAAATCACCCTGCAGCTAACAAGCCGTGTACAATAGAGCAAGCAAGATGAATCTTGAAACTTAAATGGAAAAATATAACAGAATGAAGACAGACTAGGCATTCATCTGAAAGTGAAAGTCATTTAAAAGAGAAAACCTGACTGTTCATAATAGCACACTGAAATAACACACTAAACACACCTCATTATGAACATGTCACAGACTGAAAGGAAGTCATGCACTATGACACAGCAAGCTAATATATCAGCTACGTTATGTGTTATGACACGTGTTTGTGTTATGAATCTCGTAGTGTGAAAAATATATTACCACATATTTACCCTATAACAGCTTTACCATTAAAGGGGCCGGCAGGATGGAGAGCAAGTTAAGAAATACAATTATGAGTGTTTAATGATTAGCTTTTATGAAACGATTATAGATGGCAGATCAGACAGCTCACCGACAGCCAGCATGCCGCTCTCCAGATCTCCAGACATCTCCCTCTCAATACTCTTCTCAATGTCTCTGCCACACATGTGCTGATACTCATTAAACACTGTCAACACAAAAACACTTCATGTCTTAATATAGACGCTATTTCTGCAAACACTGTCAACATCTGTGCAGAACACAGAATAAATGTGCAGAACACACTTTGGAAAATATTAGAATGATTTCTGAAGAATCATGTGACACTGAAGACTGGAGTAATGATGCTGAAAATTGAGCTGTCATCACAGAAATAAATTGTAATTTAAAATATATTAAACCAGAGAGCAGTTCTTTTAAATTGTAATTATATTTCACAATATTTCTGTTTTTACTGTTTCTTAGTTTTTTTTTAAAATCTGTCTTTAATTTTGGATGTTCAATCAAATAAATAGTCACAGTAGATATGTTAATGAGTAAAATATATGACCAGTATTGCACATATTATGTAATTAGACAAAAGACAACTGTGTCCTATAGAAAAAAAACAGGAAATGACATAATAAGTAGGTTGATTCAGAGGTGAATTCAAATGTTTCCACTGGAAACCATATCCAGTTATGAGTCATAATTCTCAGCCTCGGCAAGAGTGTGTTGACTGCAATGCCAGACCCAAAACTGAATTTTTGGCCACCCCATAATGGACAAAGTGGCAGAAAGTTTTGAGCATTTTTACACTTTACGTATTCTTTTTGTGGGAGCACTGAAAAATCATTATACTCAATATATAATATATAATACAACATGATTATTACTCTTTCAATATACAGTATGTCATAGTACAGTATTCTTGACAAACAGTTTTGGAGATTTAGGTATTTACATTTACATTTATGCATTTAGCAGATGCTTTTATCCAAAGCGACTTACAATGTATTCAGGCTATACATTTTTTTTTATCAGTATGTGTGTTCCCTGGGAATTGAACCCACGACCTTTTGCGCTGCTATCGCAATGCTCTACCACTGAACCACAGAAACACATGTGAACACAGGAACACATGTGAACACAGGAACACATATTTCCCTATTCAAGTAGATATGAGCTTTACAAGCATTACTACTACCTAGAAGGAAACAAGCAGCCTGGAGGAGGCGCTGAGTGAACTGACCTTCGACTTGATAAAAGAATACTATTATTCCAGCCAAAGGGCCGTGACGTACCTGCTCTGAGGTGAGCTTTGCTCCGAGCACACAGGATGGCATTGAACTTAGACTCATCTGTGCCAAGTTTATTTTCCCCTGCTTGATAGAGAGCCTGCAGCAGAACACAAATAGAGCATAATAGAGACTCTTCAAAGAATGAGAAACATATATTTTTAGAAACATTTCTTTCAATAATTACCTGAGCATCCTGTTTGGCTACTGATATGTCCACATTCTCCCTCTCATCACGGTTACCCTTTCAGATAATAACAGGAAGAAATACTGATATGACTTTCACATTTCTGTCATTTACAATGTTTTTGACCCTCAAAATATGAAAGTTTCACATCATAACATTCACGTCTTCTGTGTACCTGAGCAAGAGAGACCAGAAGTCTGCGGAAATGTCCAGATGTGTCTCCAATGATGGAGTCCTCCAGTGATTTCTTATTTTCTAAAACAGAAACACTGAGCGTTATCATCACAACTCACCGCGCTTTACTGTCGAGCTTTAGATTAAAACGTGCGTGACAAATGCTTGATTGGGAAGTAATCAAATCTGTAATTGCAGAGGGAAGGAATTAGGTGATATGACTCTAGTACGCACCGGCTTTGAAGATTTGATTGATTTCTCGGATCTCCGCATTAGAGCGAGAGGACAAGATTTCAATCAAACAGGCCTCATCTGTCCCTGCTCCCTGTGAAATAATCAGCAGATTACATTTGTATTAATGGCACATCAAAAAAATCTAATCAAATATTCTGTTATCTGTGCAATATAAAGGAACAGTTCACTCAAAATGTAACCTGTTGTAGGTACATATCATTCCTCAGATATTCTCCCTTTGTGTTTGTTTTTTTGGTGAGCTATTTCTTCTATTCTCAGAAAGAAATGCTACATATAAAAGTAATGCTATACGCATCATTAAGAATTCAAACACTTCATTATTAATAATTCATATTTATAATTATGATATATTTGCTCACCAAGGCTGAAAACACAGTAAAAAATGTTTTGCAATATTGTGAAATACTACAATTTAAAATAACTGTTTTCAATTGTAATTTTTTTTAAAATTGTAATTTATTTTTGTGATGTAAAGCTGAATTTTCAGCATCACTCCAGTCTTTAGTGTCACATTATCCTTCAGAAATCATTCTAATATGCTGATTTGCTGCTCAAGAATATTTTCTTATTATTATCAATGTTGAAAACAGTTGTGATGCTTAATCATTTTCTGGAAACTGTGATACATTTCTTTTCAGGATTCTTTGATGAATAAAAAGTTCAAAAGAACAACATTTATTTGATATAAATAAAATTGTAAGAATATAAATGTCTTTACTGCCACTTTTGATCAATTTAATGCATCCTTGCTGAATAAAAACATTAAATTAATTAATTCATTATTGACAACTTTTAAATGGTATATAAATATAACTAAGCTATAACTATAAATCCAGTACCTTTATGTATTATATATTGCATCAGCTATCCATGTGAGGGTGCTAAGTTGCACAATGTTTGATTAAATATTTTTTCATGCCTCATTTGTACTTTCACAAACCTTGATGGCCTCTTTGAGCTCATATGCATCAAACTGAGCTGGAGTCTTCAACATGGCCAGCACCAGATTCTCAAAGTTCCCTGAAAGCTCAGACTTCAGGTCCTTAACCAAATCCTGTAAGCAAATGGTTACATGAGAATGATTAATGATGCTTTTCTTAACCATAACAAAATCTGAACTTTGCTGCATTTAGTTATTTTCTGTATTAAGGCTCTGATGATCTATATGCTAAGCATTGACAAAATTATCTTGGCATATTTATCTTTTAGTCTTCCTCCTTTGGAAAAATGGCCCAAAATTACTGATGTCTAATCTTGCACTCAGGGGCATATGAATATTTGTCCAATCAAATGCTCTCTAGAATGAGACAGTTTCCTCCCACTAACACCACCTGCCTCTGACTATATAATAGCATGCAGCACATCATGGTTCACAGCTTTTAAGAAAAGCTATTAGCAGTTAAAATAAAACCTGGGCCATTTCTTAATACAAAGTACGCAAAGTTCGGACTTGCGTCCTCGGTAGTTCGGACTTCGCAAGTTCGACTCGGGAGTGCGAACTCCCGAGGACGGGAGGACACAAGTCCGGTAATTCTGCAAATGGAACAGCAGTGTACTTAATAACGTCAGCTCACCAGTTATCTACACTGTATTACAATACGACGAAATATATCAAACACCACTGCCTCCTTTTGTTTTCATGTAAACATACTAATAGCCGGAAAAATTTAGTTCAGGGAACGTACATGCATTACAGTGAAACGAAATATATCAAACAGCGTTGCCTCTTTTCTGTTTCATTTAAAATATTAATAGCCACAAAAATGTGGTTCATGCAACGCGTACACGTATTACAATAAAATGATATGATATCAAACACCACTGCCTTTTCATTTTCTTCAAAATATAAAACACAACCCTCTTTTCGTTTTCATTTTAAAAATATAAAACATTAATATGTGGTTTAGGTAATATGTGCACATATACTCTGATTCACTGTATGTATAATAAAAGGAAATATGACAAGCACAACTCTGCCTTTTTTGTTAAATGTCAGTTTTAATGAACAATAATAGCCATTATAAAAGTAAAGTATAAGAGACTTATGTAATAGGAAATAAAGACAAAAGCAAACAAATCAGTCACGTTAACAAAGTAAGCGCTGTATTACGATTAATAAATAAATAATTTATGAAAAATAACTTTGTGCTCAACCAAAACGATATGACCTGGAATAAATAATAGATTCATGAGACCAAAGATTGCCTGTTAGATTTACCCAAAACGAATTTTAGCTCATGTTTAACCACTACAGAGACATCAGAGCCAGCGGCAAATGTCAGAAGGACTAGTCGAGGTGAGGCTGCTCTCGGAGGATACATGAGCACTGAGCACCCGCTGATCGCCTGGAACTCACGTCTCTGAAATCAGCGAAACAAATTTTCAAATGGGTGCTTTCTTTATAAATAAACCGCAGATTTGAGTTTTAAACAACTACATTCTCACCTGAAATACTCTGACACAATAACAGTACTATTTTGAAATGTTGCGGTTTTCCCTTCCGCCATTAAGCTGGCTGATTGGTGCGAAATGTATTCTGGGATACCTGGCTGCCTCAAGTTCGCACAAGTGACCTCTGATGCATCCTTGATAAAAGGGGCGGAGCAAGGACACATCCGGGGATTTTAACTGTACTTGGCTAGATGTGAACTTTGAATTGGAACAGTACTTGGGCGACGACTGATGATGTTTCACAAGTCCACAAGAACACAAGTCCAGACAAGAACGCATATTGAGAAACGGCCCTGGTCTCAATTTAAGGGGCAGCTGCTGTATCTGCTGAACAGCAAATATCTAAAAAGCTCCAATGTTCTCCATTACCTTTCCATAGGCAGTCTTGTATGACACCAAGAGTGGAACACGCTGCCTGTTGGAACGACTTCCTAGTAAATTAATGATGGCTTGTTCATCAGTGCCTGTTGAAACATGTTCATGCATATTAGCAGCCTGTTATGCAGCTGTATATACAGTAAACACAGGAGTCATTGACTGGAAAGCTCTTATTGTATTTCATGTCAGTCTAAAAAAAGCTCTCAGTATTTAAACATCCATCACCTGTATCGGGGTCAAACTTAATACGATTAATAATTCAGATAAACATCAAAGAACAAAAAGAACAGAATGACTTTTAACCCAGAGGGAGAATAAGTGACATTGCTTTCTAAGAAATAGAGTAAGTGGAAAATGAACATGAACATTAACTCACCAAAGCCTTTCATGGCCTTCCTGAGGACTTCCGCATCTTTTAGAGGATCAGCTCCAGGGAAGTCCTGAATGGTCCCTCTGAATCCACGCTACAAATAAAAGAAAGAAAACAAGTTAGGACTCAAATGTATGCTCAGACTTTCTGCAGGTTTTATGAAGGTACACATAAGACTTTTTAAAGACGGTTAATAAAAGAACAAGAAAAATCAACTTAATTCAAAGGGTAAACAAGTTTTCATACATCATTGACAGATATTTGTTTTTGTTTTAAGAATAAACACTTCATTTTGTTCAATTTCTCTGAAAACTCTTAAACTATCTTCATTTTGCACCTCAAGTAAAGTATCTTGATATTAGTATACTTGTATTGGAAAACGACAAAAATACTTAGGAAGATATTCATTCTTTGCAGTGCATGCAACATTGAATACCAGACTTTCTGCTCCAGCTTAAGACCTTTTAAGGCCTTCATTTGTGGAAAGAAGAATTAAGACTTTTTAAGACCTTCAGAAACCCTGTATACTGCAATAAATTGCACAAAAAAATACTTAAGAGTTAATTACATTGATAGCTGGAGTGGCAGGTGCACCTCCTCCGTAACCTCCTCCGTATGCAGGCATGGACGGGTTGGGTGAGGGTGCTTTGGGATAGCTAGGCATGGACGGAGTGGGTGCTGGGGCATTTGGGTAGCCCTGCATCTGCTGAGCCGGGGGTGGTCCACCAGGGTATCCCATTCCTGGACCTTGGGGCATACCTCCTCCTGGCTGAGGGTACATGCCATAGGGCTGGTTAGGGGAGGGGGCTGGTGGGCCCCCAGGTTGGGGGCCAGGATAACCACCAGGCACTTGAGGGAACATGGATGGATTTGGGGTAAATCCACTATTGGCGGCGAACTGATTTGCCTGCGATGGAAAAATTTGAGGGGGCGAAAAAAGCAAAAAGCATGACAGCGAGCATGACAGTTAGGACAGTAGAGCAGACTTTGCAGGAAATATAACATATACAGCCATGAAATGACAATACTGAAGGACAAAGACATGATTAAGGCCAGGACAGGGAGATAAGGAAGACGGAGAACAAGTGTGCATTCATGGAGAGGTTTGTTTAGATAGTGTAGCTCTGCACTAAAACGTTTCTGTTGACTTAAGCTACTTGCATCATATTGCACACGGGTGTCACAGAGACACAGTGCTGTAACATTGAAAGTTTCCACATGCACAAATTTTCCCTTGCTGACCCCTAAATGCAGAAGTACTGTGGAGGAGTAATGAAACCAGTCCTTTTAGTCAAGCTAAAGCATCACACTGCAAAAATATTTCCATGAAACGTAGTGGTCAACCAGCTGACCAGAAAGCAAGGTGGTCAAACTGGAGTCTCTTTAAAATAGCCGAGGGCAGTAGTGGAGTTTTCCTTGTGAAAAGAGAAACGAGTTAATTTGTATTACATATGCACTTGTAGTGTACTTCAAGCCTAAAAAATGCACTTTGTAATAATATCAAAGTAAAAGTTTTACTTTAAAGTACAATGTTCTTAATGCTAAAAAATAACAAAGTGCTTGATTATAATTTAAACTGTAGCATGTTATTCCATATTACATTTAAGTTAATATATTTAAATGTACACAGACATATACAGTGTATTCCTTTAAATATATTAAGTTTTCCTTGTTGACAGATGAAACGAGTGCTCTGAAGTTTCATATCCAGCTGTGTGTAGTGAGTACTTCAAGCCTGTTACAATGCACCCAAATACGTCCGTCCTAAACTTTTTTCACTGTGGCTGCAGAGATTAAAGTAAATCTTAAGTGCTTGGAACTTTTGGAAAATGTGTGGCTGATGAGCAGAAACAGTAACATATCCATAGGGAGTTGCAATCATGATGCACAGAATTTTTTCACTTGAATCAAATGAGAATATGAGCACTCTAATCCATCTGAAAAGAACATGGGCAAAACCACTCAACACCCCAATAACACAACACCACAATTTGTGTTTTACATATGATAATATATTATATAGTACTGTATACACACATCACATACAAGTTTCAATAGAAATGACATTAAGGTATATTTAAGTTTATAAATAAATAAACCATAAATGCTTGTGAATATATTCGGCAGTAAACTTTAACCAAAGACAATGTACTTAAGGCCTACTTAAGTTAATTGTAATTAACATGCAGTTAAATTGCTGTCAGTTTGCACTTAAGTATATTCCTTTAAGGTATATATTATTATTATTATTTTAAATTATGCATAGTGTATTTCTTCTTCACAAGGATAGATTCCTAGGAGAGAAACCTCTTCAAACACATTAATTAATTTATCCCCCAAAAAAGTATTCTTCATTCCTAATGATATTTCGTATTAATGCAGCTCTATAACTAAATCATTGTGTAGGCCTATGCTTTTTTTTGTACATCACAGAATATTTTGTGTGAAATATTGTTCTTGCTGCAGTAGTTCAATGGATCCACACTTGTTCACATTTCCTCTGATGTGTAAATTTGATTACAGAGCAAACTCTAAAGAAGCCTGTGCATCAGTAGATTGATTAGGGTCAAATTGGTTGGTCAAAGCACATTCTGATGACAGATAAATTATAAGGGATCAATGTCACGGTCACACGAGCACAGTTTCGTACAAAGCTGATAAAGAAAGAATTTGATGCGGTTTTAGCCAAGGTTGTGCATTTCATGCTGACTAGAATCAAATTACCTGCATCTGTTGAGAATGGAGACCAATGTCATTTCTGATCACGCAATACATCATTTTATTATAGAACTTACCATTGCTGGGAGATTTGATGCGTTGAATCCAGGATTCGGCAAATTATCCAGACCAGTAGGAGCACCGGGAGCACCCCAACCTCCTGCAAATACATGCATTTAATACGAGCAAACACGTAAACAAAAACCAAAAAGCCCCACATTAATTATGACCGAACAATATCACTGCACTTCACAGTTAATAAGAAATCAAAACCAACCCTATTTACATCATTAAAACATGTTCCTGGTCTTATAGCACATGATTAACTGCTGCATGTTATTCCAAAGAGAAAAATGTAATAACATGGTCTGCCTGTGAAAATGGCTTTTCTCTTCAGTCTCACATCCTTTTCATCTACCTGGTATATAATCTCCATTCTGCTATATAACATATCTTAACCATTCTGGCCTATTTTTCACAATCCAGACAATTACTGCTGTGCTCTTATTGACTATCTTGTCTCACATGTCAGATTACAGAAATAAAATGGGCTGTGAGCATCATTTCATGTTGACTTCAAAACACTGTGTATAGGGGAAATCAGGACACATTGTGTATCAAATGACATTAATAATAATAATAATCTAGACATCAACTTTTGATCCCGAAAATCCCGAGGGCCCTGCATCCTCTTCTATATTAATAAAAACTTATTTTCAGTTCTGAGCCTGTTTTGATGTGATAAGACAAAACAGAAACACTCTGTTGAATCCATAGCAGCAGGTTTTGTTATGGTAATAAGAAGTGGCAGGTAACATTGCACTGACATTGTACATTAATTATTAAGCTCTTTCTGCAGGGTGTTTCCTCTATTTTTAAGTCTAATAACTTGTATATTTGGTTAGTTGACATGAAATAGACTGGGAAGTTGACCTGTTATGTGACATGCTGAACTCCACCTAAAACTATTTTAAACAGCACTAGTTTTTGCAGTTTTGCTTTATCCGGTGTTATGATCCCTATAATAATTATTTTAGCAATTGACTATATCAAGTATTTTAAAATGTATTTGCCACACCTCAAAGCCATGTAAAATGCCATAAATATGAACTAGTGAAAGCATAAATAAATAATCACACACACACACACACACTTAAAAAGTCAGTAAGTCTCTAATGCTCACCAAAACTTCACTTCTTTGATTGTAAAATATTATTAAACTTTGATTCTTAAGAAATAAATCTAATATATTGATTTGCTGTCCACAAAACAATTTTTATTATAATCATGGTTAAAAACAGTTGTGCTCAGCTGTTTTCAATGCAGTACACCAGGGTTCCTCAATTAGTTTTCACCGAGGGCCGAATTCTGCCAACAATACCAAGCCAAGGGCCACTGAACTAATGATGAATGTTGCTATCAAATATATATATATATATATATTAATATATATATATATATATATGTGTTGCTCACAGGATGGCACGACAGAAACGAACACATATGTATCTGGATCTAATTCAGAAAGACACAAATTTCACAGTTATACGATGTGAGAACTTGGTTGCGAATATATCAGCTTTATTTAATATGGCGTTCTATGTGTTGGAAACCAAGTTATTAGTTGGTTACATCCTGTTAACTCAAATGTGTTCACATGGATAGGATGTTTCTGTTGTTATCAAATTCAAGATTATTGATTTCATCCCCCCCAGTGCTTATAAAATAGTTGTAAAAGTAGTTTCAGCAGCATTATAATATGATATTATGATTTTTTTTGAGCCAGATGAAAAATGTTTTTCCTGTTGAATATCACAAATGTTAATGGCAAACATAATATCTAAGGATAATTGAGCTCTCCATAACACAAAGTCTCACTTGACTGTTTATAGATTCTGGATGAACTTTTACCTGGATCAATAATTGGAGAGAAACAATTAAACTGGATCTCTTTCAAATTTTGTCAGGAGATATTAATAATACACCATGTGTCACAACCAGACGTGACGCGACGCGATAAAAAGTATATTTTCCATGTAATTTTTGTCGTAACCACCCGCGACAGCGACACGTGACAATAAGCGACACAGAATTCTATTTTAGAAATGTTTTTTATTTTCTGCGACGTCACGGAAGGAACAACATACAAAATATGACAGTGATAATCTCAGGTAATGATTATGTGCTTTATTCAATGTTAAAAGTGTCTAATGTGAGTTTGAATATAATTTTGTGTGAGGTTTAGCCATAGTGAAAGCAACAATAGTTCGGTGTAGACACGATGTAAGTTATGTCGCTTTTCTGATGCTGCGTTTGAATTTTCATGCCACATTATTTGATATTAGCACGGGCCAAACATTTTTCTCTCGGCCCGCGGGCCGCCTATTGAGGAACCCTTCACTACACCAATGTGTGTACAATACCTCTGGTGTTTATGTTCTCTCATGTGCCTAGGAGTTCAGCACCACAGTATGATCATGATAGACATGAACAGAAGCAACATTTCCAAACTGACAGTTTTGTATGAGAAGGTGTCTAAGCATCGTGTTGACGCGTATATAACTACTAGCGAAACTGATGTAGATAAACCGGATATTTGCTTCCCTGTCAGAACAGATCAGATTTCATTACTAGCAAACTGACAGTATGGACAGAACAGTGCTAAAGATCAGATCTGAAAACCAAATCAGATTGGTGAGACGTGTGAACAAAGCCTTAGAGTTTTGAACAATTTGATGAATAAAATAATGCTGGTAAACAAAACATAGCAAGGTCAAAAGTCCTTGCATGTATACACACCAAACAAAGCATATTTTGGTGTGGCAAAATAACTAAAGCAACCAGATTATGGAAAATGTGTGACCAACTAGTCAACAAGTCAATAGTTTCCTTTCAACAGAACATTCATTTGTGTTTATTCAGTAATGTAATCCATGTGACCTCTGTTGCAAAAACACACACAGATCGAAGGCCTCTCTAAAGAAGAGCCACCAAATGAATATCTGTCAGGGCGAGACAATGCTAGAAACTAGCTAGTGTTTCTACCTCACTATACATTCAGTCACTTACTCAATTTTTTCCGCTGGCTCCACCTAAATTTCCACATTACCATGTCAACATCACTATTCATCACTGTTCAGTGAAAGCGCCATGAAACAAAGTTGCTTTGTCCACTGAGTTTATGTCTAAAATAAAACCTTCATAACCATTTCAAATACAAACTTCATAGACTAGAGTATGATGTAAGGCAATACAATGCACACATATGGAAATCATCCACCAGATACAGTGGCTCACCTGAAGGCACACCAGGATACGGCCCTGGCTGGCCAGGATAGGCACCTGGCTGGCCAGGATAGGCACCTGGCTGGGGCGGGTAAGCTCCAGGTTGGGGAGGGTATCCACCCGCCTGCGGGGGGTACATCCCAGGCTGAGGGGGGTAACCTCCTGCAGCAGGAGGGTACGCCCCTGGTTGGGGTGGGTATCCACCGGCCTGAGGATAGCCGGACTGGGGAGGATAGCCTGGATAGCTCATTGTCGTGCCTGAAATTGAAAAAAGTATGGGTTGTAATTAGCAAAACTGTATATAAAGTAAACCTTCACAAGCATGGACTGCACATCAGAAATGTAAAAAAAAAAAGATTATTCTCAAATGTACAATTCTAACTCAATCTTTCCCACTTGTAGATTTAAAATAAAGATGTGATTGTGATGCTGAAGTCATGCGAACATGGTGTATAACTTGTTTATAACTTTAGCTTTTACTCCTATGCTTTATTTATTTGTGAAGATTATCTTGATGAACAAGATGTGTAAGAATCATAAACTTGAGTTGGTCACAGAGCTTATTTTCTGCAATAATCCAAAATCCAATTCTGGGTGGGCCTATAAAAATATGTTTTGTCTGTAGTACTCTATTTAGAAGGATACAGTTGATCCATTAGGCCTCTCCCTCTTACAGTATATTTGTTGCTACACCTGCTCTTGTGCTGCTTGAATGACAATGTCAATGAGCCCTCAGAGAGCAGAGACTACTGTACGTCTAAAAGCATCACTAAATTATATTTATAGCTGTAAATCATGCTGTGTTTTACAAAATAATTAATGCATAAAAAGTGGTTGATAAATCATTACAGATTTGTGTGAATGGTCAGTATACTGATATTGCTGGGTTGATTTCGTTTTAATGAAGTCGTTCATGGGCACATTTTTCAAATAGTTTTGCAAGCATGGTCTATTATAGAAAAGCATCACCCATTTCCTTTCTGTTTAGATCGGTGACAAAAGTCAAAACTGACACATTGCTGCTGTGTTTAACACCTGACTTGAGATGTTGAGAGTGAGATGTTGTTTTGCTAAATCATGCATAGGTCAACTAATAAAACAAGATAGCTAAAGTTTCTTTCACTTTCATATATATATATAAATTTTGCATTTATTTGTGTTTAAAATAAAAATCTATCTATCTATCGCCTAATTCTCTGTGTTTTTTTTCTGACAGGGAACTTCTGACTGACTGCTCAGACTTCTCACCCTTTCCTCTGAAATATATCTAAACATAAACTCTGAATGGAAAGTAGTGGCTATGCTCTCAAAATCATGCCCTCATTTTTTTTTTTAACCAACCATTAACAGCAGTCAGTGTGTCTCACTAAAGAGTTCCCATGTGGTACAAACCATGGAAACACATTACATAAAACAAATTCAAGACAGCTGCTATCGCAAACTACAGTCATGTTCAGGAAGTAAAACTATTTTCTATTTTCACACACTAATTTTGTTCTGAATATACTAAAAAATGATTATTTAGTACTGCTTAAGATAAACATAAGATCAACTAAGTGTACTCAACTGTGCTATTCTGGGACACCATGAATATGAACTAAAATGCGCTTTTAATATACTATCTCTGTATTTAAAAAATATATATTTAGTCACCACTTGTACACTTGAGCACTTTAAGTACATCATGGTAGTGTACTTTTTTTAACCTGGGTTAATTTTCCCCAGGGAAATTGATTTTTAGTGATAACACATTAAACTAATGTAAGACTGACCTACCTTGAGCTCTGAGGTTGCTAAATGATGGTATATGCTTTTGTAGACGCCACAAGTAAACATGTTTTAAACTATGAAATTAAAAATCCTTTTCAAAATACATGTATTTTTATATTTTATTGTCATGACTGGATCTTCCAGTGAAACAAAAGACTTCTATCTGGTGACAAATGCCAGACTTGATTTGTCTGCTTAAACTCTTAAACTCCAAACACCACCAATGGACAGAACAGCTGGCGGCCAATGTTGAGCTCTACAGTAGGAAGTATCATGCTCTTTTGCCTATGCTAAATAACTGATTATTGAGGCAGTGTAGAAAGGCAATGTTATCTGCAGAAGGGTTAGAAAATATAGTGCTTGAGCAGTACATGGAGCACAAATTATATGGTTAACATGATAGGAGCGGATAAGATAAAAAAAAACAACAAAAAAAAGGACTTTTATAATATTGCTCATTGACCATTGACGCATTGCCTCAGAGTGATGTCCATACTTTGTGAACATACAAATAAAAAGCTATAGCTTATAATATTTTTTCACCTGTGTTCATGCTCTATATGTGGTCATGGAAACTAATACTGATGTATTTGAAAGTATAATACACTCTGCATGCAGTCTTATCACCTTTACTTAGTGTGGGAGCGGTTTGCCATAGCACCTCACCTGCCATAAAACACAATACAATATGTGTAGAGGGAAGGGGCAATATACAAAGACTTTTAGAGATGAACTCTGTTGATAATAAAACACCACACCTCAACATATGATGCAATCTAAACAGTCAAACTTTCCAAACTTATAGTTCAGGTGGGCCTATACAATCATGCATTGCTCAGGGCAGAAACAATGGACTTTTGTTTGGCATAATTTTTAAGAATGTGAATGTCCTACATTAGAATGTCAAAACAGCTCTATCCACCAGTCAGTTTCTCAACAGGCCTTGCCTTCACACTTGAAATCATCACAAAACCAACTGTCCACGCTTTTTGACTGTAGAGGTTTTACTTTCTATAAAGCAGGGGTCTTAATAAAACCAAGAGTCCAAAGAGTCCACCAATTATTAATGTGGAAAAATTAAAGTACTGAATATATATATATATATATATATATATATATAGAGAGAGAGAGAGAGAGAGAGAGAGAGAGAGAGCGCAATACTATATATTATGCAAAACACTATTATGCATATGTAAACAGAACTATACAGTTCACTATATAGTTAACTTTAAATTTGCATAATGTAGTGTTTTGTATAATATAGCTTATAATATAATGTAAAACTATTTACTTAATATAGAAGAACATATTATACTTCATACTGCATTCATTATATCAACAAATATATCCAAACTTCCACATTATCTCACAACACAGTTAACGTTACCGCAAATGTATATAAAACAAAATGTTCAGTCACATTAAAACAGGTTATCTCCCCATAAAACCGTATTATAGCACAGATCTGAACTGTGATGGATCCTTAAACGTGCGAATCGAAGATCAGCGACAGAAGTGAAATGCGTGTTTAATGCACAGCATTATGGGTGGATCTCTTAAGCTGCTAGCTGGGAGAAGGCTTAAAATAACGCAGTCGTGTTCCTGCAGGAAGTACAGAGCAGAAAGCGCATTAACGTCAACGTAGCAGCGCACTAAACATCTTTATTACTATTTCAATAGTTTAAAACGATAAACAGAATGCATTTATAGTGTAATAGAGTATTAGTTACTTACAGTTTAAGCAGCGGCCAGTCACTTCCTAGGTACAGAGTACCTCTCTCTGCTCGAGCTCGAGACACGCAGAGTAATATTTAATGAGGTGGGTGGGACTCATTCTTTCCATGACTGTGTCACACCAAACAATCTTTAACTAAATACAAAACATGTGACTCTTTCGTACACCATGACTCACGGTGTTTGGTAATAAAGGAATGACTATTGTAATCTTTCCATAAGTCTGTCAAATATGACCTAACCTAGTGTGGAGTATACAGTTTAAAAGAGCAGCTGTATGAAAGCGTTGCAGTCTCTTTAAGAGCTCGACGTTCTGAGTATATCTCAGTTTCCTGTGTCTTTTTCTCTTGTTGTTTTTTAAAAAAAATATTTATTAATATGTGACAATCTAACACAAGTCACAAAAGACTGGGTGGGTCAAAATATGGAAGTTTGCCCAAGCGGAACACGCCCTAAATTCAGTCACGCCCATCTGTGCGTGTGTGTGACGTCCATCTACGTTCTCCTGAAAGCGAGTCCGTAAGTGATAAAGTTAATGTTGATAGCGCACTATGTAGATTTTGCAGCTCTTCTACCGAGAATTACTAGATATATATTATTAATTATTATTATATTAAATATTATAATATTATTAGGCTAAGTCTCCCCCTGTCTGAAATCTTTAGGAATTATCTGGTATAATATATAAAAGCTCTGTCAAAAAATAAGGATAAAAAAATCTGTAATTTTGTTGGATTTAGTTGATAATAATTTATAAGGTGGTTTTGTGTTTAAAAGGTAGTATAAGTATACTGTATTATACATACATACATACTTATCCATCTATTTTTCATTTTGTGTCTAAGCACCTGTAATAGCCTATATTGATTAATCTTAACGCCATCTCAATATTTTTGGTTTTGTTAATTAAAAAAGGTCAATTTTATAGATAGACAATGCTTCTGGACTAGTGTAAGAAGTTTTTTTTTTTTTTTTTTAAGTATAGTTTTATCTACAGCCATAATACACAATACATAATACAATCATATCACCCTGCAGCACAAGACTGGTTGCCCACTGGAGCTAAGCAGGGTTGAGACAGGTCAGTACCTGGATGGGAGACCTCCTGGGAAAACGTCTCAGGTAAGTATGTAACCATGGTTCCTGGAGTAGGGAACGAGACAATGCGTCCCTCTAGGGGTCGCTATGGGGAACGTCGTCAGGTGACCTGTGTCTGATGCATACATACAAAAAAACCACTTGTTGGCCGGACACAGCCTATGACGTCACTACCGGCGCGACCACAGTATTATAAAGGGCGCCGGGGTAATATACGTCATCCACTTCGTCTGAAGCTTGCATCCGAAGCATGGCACCGCGCCTAGAGGACGCAGTGTCTCGTTCCCTACTCCAGGGAACCATGGTTACATACGTAACCTGAGACGTTCCCTTTCGAGGGAACTTCGAACTGCGTCCTCTAGGGGTCGCTATGGAAACGGAATACCCACGCCACCATGCTGAGGGAGTGCAAGCCAAGAACACAAGGCGAGCACTAAGTACCAACCTCTACACCCGCTACGGGAGTTGCCCTGGACGTTTAGAGACGGCTGTCAGTGACATTATCCCCTACGGCCAAAGACCCGAGCTGCATACCCTGAAACTTACTGTTAAGGGCCGGACTCGGACCCAGGTAAGCTCGAAGGCTTAGAATCAGAAGAAAGATTCCTTTAAGGGGATACGGCCAAGTGCCTAGAATAGTAGCTAGTACCTGGCCTGTCACTCAGGGCTACCGCTTGCTCTGAAGAGCTCAATGAGGGAACTGTCTCAACAGACTTGGTAGCAACACCCTGTTCAAGTCAGTATCACTATGATACATCGGTAGAGTGGGGCCCAAGGCGAAACCGGGGCTGCCAACTCAAAGAAAGGGCATGAAGCCGCAGCGCGTAATCCCTACCATACAGGATTTTTAGAAAGACCGCAAAACCACTTGATGTGCGATCTTACCACAATGTGGATTTTTAGAAAAGTGCCAGAGACTAGCGTGCGCACTTACATAACATGGATTTTCTTTCCGTTCTAGGGATCACAGAGGCTGTCATTACACAGCGGAGCAGCTTAACAGGGAGGCCAAGAGAGGCCTAACAACCTGAAGTTTGCTGATTCGAGCTCTGGGAGCGGAGGAGAGAACCTAGCTCTCAGCATGAGAGAGAATTCAGACGCTTCAGAAGGAGTGGCATGCTCATATGTGACCCTCTACAAAGAGGGAGCAATGCTAGCCGACCAACCAGGAGAGCATAAGGCTGCTGTAACAGCTCTAGAGCGGAGAACTCAACTCTCAGCATGGAGGGAACTCAGACGCTCAGAAGGGAGCGGCATGCTCATAGGTGACCCTCTATGGTGAGGGGAGCAATGCTAGCTCGACCGACAAGGAGAGCAACCTAACAGGGAGGCAGAGAGAGGCCTAGCAACCTGAGGTCGCTGAATCACAGCACTCGTGATCTAATTTGTCTTTCAAGCCCAGAGCATTGGCGAAATAGGTAGATGGGGCCAAGGCGAAACCGGGCCTGACCAACTCAAAGAAAGGCACGAAGCCGCAGCGCGTAACCCTTACCGTACAGGATTTTAGAAAGAACGCAAAACACTTGATGTGCGATCTTACCACAACGTGGATTTTTAGAAAGTGCACAGAGACTTAGCGTGCGCACTTACCATAACATGG
This sequence comes from Schizothorax lantsangensis, assembly GCA_027422415.1. Classification (NCBI taxonomy): domain Eukaryota; kingdom Metazoa; phylum Chordata; class Actinopteri; order Cypriniformes; family Cyprinidae; genus Schizothorax; species Schizothorax lantsangensis. The sequence goes on along the minus strand of CM049852.1, from coordinate 13,290,270 downwards.
ATTTAAACTGTTCTAGGGAGCCGCAAAGTGAGCAACTTAACAGGGAGGCCTAAAGAGCCTAACAACCTGAAGCTGCTGACTGACAGCTCTGGAGAGCGGAAGTCACAGTGCTCGGAAGGGAATAGCGTTGCTCATAGGTGACCCTCTATGGTGAGGGGAGCGATGCTAGCTCGACCATAAGGAGAGCACCTCCAAACACAGAGCTCTGGGAAGCGGAGGACCCAACTCTCAGAATGAGAGGGAACTCGGAAGGGAGCGGCATGCTCAAAGGTGACCCTCTATAGTGAGGGAGCAATGCTAGCTCGACCATAGGAGAGCAACCTAGCAGGGAGACATAAAGAAGCCTAACAAACTGAGGTACTGTGACAGCTCAGAAGGGCTCTATAGTGAGGGGAGCAATACTAGCTCGACCAGCAAGAGTGAGGCTGCTGTGACCCGTGCCGGGGACGAGAGAGAACCCCTCTAATTTACAGGAACTCAGACGCTCAGAAGGGAGTGCTCGACCGACAAGGAGAGCAACCTAACAGGGAGGCAGAGAGAGGCCTATCAAACTGAGGCCGCTGCATCACAACCTTCGGAAGGGAGCAGAGTGCTCATAGGTGACCCTCTCGATGAGGGGAGCAATACTGGCTCGACCGACCCGGAGAGCACCTGAGGCTGCTGAAACACAGCCCTTGGAGGGAGCGGCATGTTCATAGGTGACCCTCTATGGTGAGGGGAGCAATGCTAGCTCGACCAACCAGAAGAGCCTAAGGCTGCTGTGACAGCTCCAGAGAGCGGAGAACTCACTCACCGCATGAGAGACTCAGAACCTCAGAAGGGAGCAGCATGCTCATAGGTGACCCTCTATTGTGAGGGAGCAATGCTAGCTCGACCGACAGGAGAAACCTACCTGAGGTCGCTGAAATCACAGCGCTCGACAGGGAGCAGTGTGCTCATAAACGACCCTCTCGATGAGTGGCTTTATGCTCTATACATAGGTAGAGTGGGGCCAAGTGGAAAACCGGGGCCTGACAAACTCAGAAAGGCACGAAGCCGCAGCGCGTAAACCCTTACGTACAGGATTTTAGAAAGAACGCAAAACACTTGATGTGCGATCTTACCACAACGTGGATTTTAGAAAGTGCACAGAGACTTAGCGTGCACACTTACCATAACATGGATTTAAACTGCTGTGCCAGCTCTGGGAGCGGAGAACTACTCTCAGCATGAGAGGGAACTCAGATGCTCAGAAGGGAGCGGCATGCTCATAGGTGACCCTCTATGGTGAGGGAGCAAAGCTAGCCACTACCTGAAACCTCAGTAGCCTCCAGTAGCACAATCCTAGCAGGGGAACACTCAGGCAAGGGCTCAGGGAGATGCTACTTAAAACCCGAGAGGGAGCAGTCCCTGAGCTAGTATATAGATATCCTCAGATAGCCATGCACTTCTCAAAGGCGGGTGTCCCATGTCCAGAAATTATATTTAAAAAGACGCAGGTCCTGAATTGCAGTGCTGGGGACCTGCTGACCAAGGAGGCTCCACAGAGACCTACGACTGGGCCATACGATCCAGGGTTCATCCCAACCTGGATCTAGTATCGACGAGTGAGGTCATCACTGCACTGAGTCAAAACAAAAACGACAGGTTTCCCAGAAATACTGCAAAGAATGGTTACACAATACCAGTTTTTCCGTAGAACTGGATCGTACTCACCCATTTCCATGGTTCCTGCACATGAGATGGTTTGCAGGGGAATTTAGAGAGGGAAGATGAGGGCCGATGACAGTGGCCCCCCTGAGGGGAAGGAGTAGATGTTTCACTCACCTTGGTCCGGACGAGAGCGTTGCGAACACTCCGTCTGGACCACCTCCTTCTCAGGTCTTGCCTACCTCTCTTTTTACCCGCGCCTCCATCTAGCCCTACCTACCCCGCAGCAAGGGAGGGGACGAGCCGCGACACTAGCCTTCTGTGCCCATCTCTGTCCCCAGATGGAGATGGCAGGACCCTGTATTGTTCGGTCAGACCTGGACCTTCATCAGGTGACAAGCCCTGACACTTATCCAGGTCTTTCAGCAGATCAGCCTGTATGCCTGAAGCACCACATCATGTGCAACGAAAGTAACAGCCTGACTGCTGCTGCGTATTTTTGAAGGGCTTAGATGGCAAGGAGGAGCCTGGAGAGAGATGTCTCGCCCACAGAGAGATAGCTGCTAGTGTCTTTCCACAGGGGCATCCCTCATAGCCGTTCCACGCATCCCCTTAATGTCAGCATAACTGGTATGCTGACACCTATGGATGTGAAGAGGAAAACGGGTTTAAAAAAAATTATTATACAATTATTATTATTAATTTATTTTTATTTTTTGCCCCCCGGCATCTTGCCGCTTTCACACGCAAGTAAAGCCTCGCCGTGGCGCGTTCCATAACTCCAACAACTCATCATACGCAGGGCAGGAGGATTGAGCAGGCTCACAGCCTCAGCTCTTCGCCTAGACATCTCCTGCTCTTCCTGGGCAAACCCAGCAGAGCACTAGCACTGGGATCAAAAGATGTCTGCGAGATTGCATCATCATCATCCAGCCGCTCACCCCGTTCGCGGCCGACGAGCGCGAGGGAAACCCCCCTCTCTAACTCATCGCCAGTTCCGCCTGTGACCCCATGAATCATTCCCCTCTGTGCCTCGGCAACCGTGGGTCCTGAACCGTGGGAAGCAGACGGCTCTGCCCCCTCCTTCCTCGAAAAGAGAGAAGACGAAAGCGGAGCTTCTCATCGAGAAAAACTCACAGTGCATGCATATCGTCCCTCGAGAACATCGCGTGCGTGCTCCTAGCCGAAACAAAGACGCAAAGATCTGTGTGTCAAACAACAAGGATGTAACATCTCTTAAACCTTGCTAGCTGCTCGCCATATAACAGTAAAAATCGTTTTTATAACCTTTCCATAGTAGATTTGCACACTTCAAACAAACAGTCATTGAAGACGAGAAGAGGATGACGTATTTTCCCCGCCCCCTTTACTGTGGTCGCGCGGTAGTGACGTCATAGGCTGTCGCCGGCCAACAAGTGGTGTTGTTTTTTTTATGTATAGTTTTATCTACAACCATCACGCTAACCAATCATATCCCCTGCAGCGACCTAGAGGAAGCAGGTTGAAGTTCCATCCTGGAAGGGAAAACTAGGGTTGCTGTCGGAAGAAGTGTTAGTGAGGCCAGCAGGGGGTGCTAATGCCCCAGTATAGTGATGGGGACACTATACTGTAATAAGCACCGTCCTTCGGACGAGATGTTAAACCGAGGTCCCGAGTCTCTGTGGTCATTAAAAATCCCATGGCACTTCTCGTAAAGAGTAGGGGTGTATCCCTATTTCATCACAGCACATCAACTCACTTTTAGAGCCTGTGATGTAAGATTGATTACACTCTTGGTTTAACTCAGACTAAACATACTTTCATGATGTTATACTTCCTACATGTATCCTATGGTGTTGATTAATTAGTTAAAATAATTACCAAAATTTGACAGACCACATCCTTTTCAGGCCTATTCTTAATATGCAATCATTGCTACATCCTCCGCAAGGAGATTGCATGATAATTGTATTGAGGAAATGTTCTGTAGAAGAAAATGTGTACTTCCTCAAGTAATCACAGCAGTGATGCAAGTCTAACATGATCTGGGGCCGTACTCACAAAACATCTTAAGGCTAAAAGTAGCTCATAACTCGCCGATTTAGGAGAAAATCTTTAAAATAATGGGCGTCAATCCTAAATTTTTGCTCTAAGAGTATTTCACAAAGCGTTTTAGCGCTAAAACTAGCTCCTAAATCTGTGAAAGGTTAGGAGTAGTGAAGAGGACTCCTAAATCACTAAGACCAAGCCACAAACTATTCCTAAAATGGCTGTTGCCGGCAATCTGCCTCTGAACGTAAACATTTTAGAAACATTTGATGATAACGACCTTTTAAAAAGGTATCACCTTTGGTTTTGGAGGTTACCCCAACTCCAGATTTTCCTTTGATTATATGCTTGTTTTCATTAACCAGTTGGGCAAGAAATATCAGCTGTTCTTGCATCCAGTTTTTTTTTGTTTTTTTTATTTGCATGTATTATCAACCATGATTATTCTACTCTGTTAATTAAAAGGCTGTTTATATGCATATACACTAATTGTTTTTGAGAAGCACACATGTAAGAGGCTGACAATAGTTAGTAAGCATGCTGGTATCATCCATAACAACAAGGTCAACGCCGCCTTTACTCTTAACTTAAGACTTCTCTCTATTCCTTAGTAAAAGTTTGTCTCAGCAGCTTTGTGAATAGATTTAAAGAGAAAACCCTTAGCTAAAAACTTTTACTGCAATTTAGGAGAACTCTTAGTGGTAAGATAAAATGTTTTGTGAATATGGGCCCAGATATCTAAGAAAAGGCAAAAAAAAATTAAACTGTGGAAATAGTGGAATTTTTAGCTCCTATAGCTAAATAGCATGTTTACAAGACACAAATTTTATATATTTCATATTAAATATGCAAAAATGTCATACCCAAAGTGTATTAAATATTTACATTACATATTATTAGTACAAATATATCACATAAAATACATTCATTTAAATAAAATGTGACTGTTTAGTTTAAAAATCAGACTAAAATGACAAAACAATTCTAAGGTTTATCAGTAGATTCTGATATTGGTGGAATAACACGGGCCCCTACGGATAAGACGGGGACAGAAGTGGTGTTGCTTGCTGACTGGTGAGCCAAGTAAACACCAAAAGTCACCTAAGAGCAAAGAGCAGAGGAGAAAAGAGAAGTTATGTCATTTATAATTCATATACTGGAAATGTCATTTCTGTTTTCTTGTAAAAGCAATCAAATGAAGAAAACACGAATAAGGAATTCTGTTTTTACAGACCTTTCCACTTCTGCATTCAGAAAGAGACCGAAGGGGTTCCTGGGTTCTAGTGGCTGATTTTTGATCAACTCCAATCATCTGACAGCGGCCACATCTCCCAATCACCTTAACCAAAACATCAAGAAAAGACCTGAACATCTGTTTCAATTCCAGCTGATTATGATGTGTCAGCTGTTTCCTCTAACCTGAAACTGTGTGTCTCCTACTGTCAAGTGAGACCAGTCGTCTTCTGCAAACGCCTCCTGTCCTGAGATGACCAGATTTGCCCTGAAACGCTGAATGAGCTGCTCCGTGTCAAGCCATGTTCCCTCATTCTCACTATCGTGTCTTAAACATGCCAAATATAACAAAAACATTCCAAAATAATGAAGTACTTTATGTACGCAGAGTACTGGCTGACAGAATAAAAAAAAAGACAATTTAAAAGTCATCTAATATGCATCTAATAGATAATCACATTTGGGTATCCTCAAATGTTATACTACTAAATAAACAGCACATTCTTGAAGAAGAAGGTACTGTATTGTTCATTTGTAGCTGGCATGACTATACCTGTTGGCGATGTGTTTTTGCAGAAAAGACACGCTGGCTCTGTTAATAAGCAGAAACTGAGCCTCATTCACCAGAGAGAGAGCAGTGGGACCAAAATTCCCCGCTGGACAGGAAGACATCATTAAGGTAAATTGCTTCTCATTATAGGGACGTATAGAATCAAATGAAATAATTGACATACAGTGCAAGAGCAGAGCTATATAATGAATGTGGATAGCACAGCTATGATCATTTGGTCTCAAAAGAATATTATTAAAGTTGAATGCATTTTACTTATTTTATTTTAACATTGCCTATTCATAATACAGTGAAACTAATATGAATCTAAGCATTAACAAGGCTAATATTCATTTAAAATATTACATATAAAATGGATTTAAAACAAACAAATACAAATGCTGTATTTGACCTTTTTCTGGTCCAAATTTCATATCACGCAGGAATTCAGGTCTCTGCCTTATAAGACGACAAGGTTTTCCCAGAAACTCAGAAAGCCAGGTTGAAACTTCCTCCCCACAATCCACTGTCTGTACCCTACACCAAAGACAGATTCTTATGAAGCCATAACAATATTCATATTAAGCCACAAAACCATTGAAGATAAGGTTCAAACACATGAAAGTGTTTATAAACTTTAAGCTCACCAAATGTATTGCATATTGCAATGATATATATTTTTTTTGGTGGGCTTGTGTTTTATCTTCATACCTGTCACCGCAAACTTTGCTCTGGGATGTTCTCAGATCTGAATTCGCTAGACTGGTCTCCAAGGGAACAGTGACTGGCTCCATGCCTGAGACAGGAGAGAATACATTATTTTAGCTTATTATTGGAGAGAATACATTATTTTAGCTTATCATTGAATACATTAGAATACATTACTAAAGAATAAATATCATTAAAAATCTGAACTTTAACCACATAATGACAGACATGAACAAAAACAAAAGTTTTTAGAGCATTACTCTTGTAAAATAATAATGTGGTTTGTTTTAGTGTCTTTTTCCACATAAAAAGGTAACATGGTTTCATCTTATATAATCACTGTACCACAGCACCATTTAAAAAGGCTCTGTCTACTAAAAATTTAGGCTATTAAAAAGTGTGTTTTATTTTACATAAATCACCGTATCTCATGATATGTCTGCAGTCGCTGTTTTTAAAAAGCTGTAGTGATGTGCATTGATGCGCTCTGACCTGAGACCTGCAGCTGCAGTGTGTTAGAGGCCAGACAGATGATAGGACGGATGAGACACAGCTTTGGCTCTCTTTTCTGGCTCAGACAAACTCCATTCTCATTCACAACCATCCACAAACGGTCATACAACAAACCCTGGGGTCCCAGTGGCCACTCTGTCACCTGTTAGGTCAATCACAACAACAGAGCACTTGCCATGAAAACTGATATCATTACATCAACCTGCTTTCATTGTCAACACAGAATGATAACAAAACAGCTTTCTCTACCTCAACTGATGCGCATGATTTGACAGGATAGATGAAGAGATTGGTTAGTGTATGGCTACTGCCATTGTTCTTTCCTTCTTTTGACACAGTGTCTTCAGATGGTGTTATTCTCTCAGGCGAAGGAGTGATAGTTTGCCCATTGTCATGCCCTAGTTGGCCATTTGGTATTGATGCTAGGTCATAAGATGCCGCGGACTCCACCGGTTCAGCTGACTTGAGCTTGGTTAGTCTCTTTTGGTCCAAAATTAGAGGTTTGTCCACAAAACAGTTCACAACAAACCGAAGAAAGTTCTGACAGTCTTCAAAACTAGACATGTATCCAAAAGACACACGGATGGATCCTGTGGGACGTCCCTCAATCAGATCAATGTTGTCTCCACAGATGTGACCGGCCTTGAAAGGAAATATTTATTAACAATTATTTCAAAAATCCTGTTATTTCTTTCTTTCAGTTTCTGTCTGTCTGTCCAATTATCTATCTGTCCTTTTCGTCATCTATCTGTCTGTCTGTCTGTCTGTCTGTCTATCTATCTATCTATCTATCTATCTATCTATCTATCTATCTATCTATCTATCTATCTATCTATCTATCTATCTATCTATCTATCCATCCATCCATCTATCTATCTATCCATCTGTCTGACTGTCTGTCTATTTATATCTATCTATTTACGTATCTGGCTGTGTGTCCATCTTTCTGTCCGGCCATCTCTCCATCTGTCTCGCTAGCAAACATCAAAGTTTGTATTGGCGAAAATCCACTTACATGCAAATTACTTTTCACGTTTTGGTTGCTGATAGCCAGATAATGTTGGCAGGCTCCTGTGTTGCAGAAACAGCCTGTGCGAATGTGAATATTAAAGAGACTAGCCATTTTGTCCACCTGTCAAAAACAAACAAACAAATAGCAATAAGCACCGACATAAAGTAATGAACATTTTCTAATTCTTACATTTTAGACTGTCTTTATTATTTGCAATATTTTATATTATTTGCAATACATTTTTTATATTTGCAATATTTGTTTATAAATATACTTCTTTTTTACAGGTTATTAAAATGAATTTGAGGAGAATGTCAACTCCTGACTGACCTGAGAATACCCTACTGTTCGTCCATGACAGTCCAGCAGGTTAAAGTTGAGGATTGCACCCTGTTCAGCAATATTCTGAAAGTCATTATCACAGTGGATCTGTGCCACAGGTTTTCCATTGCTATGACGCAGACACGAGAGGATGATGTAGGTGTAGCGAGCTAATCCAAATGTGTGAAGCTGAATGTTCAGCATACTGCCTGAAAACCAAAAACATCCACTTTTAATGCAAGTCATTACAATGTGTGAATCCTAACCATGTTCAGGACGTAAACCAAAAACTTCTGAACCTGTAAGTTTCTGAAGTGTTTCAAAGCCATGATGAAGAGAAATGATGTCAAGGAAGGAGATTGTGCCATCCTCAAACCTGATAAAGTTGTGGAAAAAGCAATTATGCATTAAACAAATTATGACAGGTAGCCTCAACTATGCTACTTGCCAACAATTAAAGGTCAAATTCTTCCTGTAACATCCCACCTGCTGACTACATTTGGCTTTGGTACAAAAAAGTTATCTGCCACAAGATAAGCCGCTGCTGTCCCTCCTCCAAAGTAAGTTTTTCTCAAGACCTCGGCAGCCTCATTCCTCACCAGCAAGGCTCCGAGTCCAGTCGGGAAGCCGAACATTTTGTAGAAAGATATTGGCACAAAATCAGCGGGATATTGGCTTAGATCCAGAGATGAGCAGCCTACAAAACAGGCAGCGTCCAGGAGAACAAACCATCGACCGCGGTGCTCACATGCTGGATAGAGCTGCTGAGACTGAATTCCCTTCACATAGCTCAGAGGATACTTTCTGCCTGAGAAGTTGCTCTGAGCAGGATAACAGAAAAGATGAGGTGCAGAGCACTCTTCTCCATTTGTCTGTGTCGGGGGTTTTCTCGCTCTTCTCTCCACTTCGTGAGGTAGAACAGAAACTGTGCCAACTCCCTGGAGTGCGGTCACACCGCGAATGCCCACCACAGAGGTGTGGTTGTCAGTGAGATAGCAGAACTGACTTCCTGGCCTCTCATTTGACGCGGCCTTCCAGGGGAAAGTGTCAGCCACTAATTTCAGTGCTGCAGTACATCCTGATGTGAAAATCACTGAGTACTCTTCAGGACATGTATTAAAATGTTCCAGTATCCTGCAGGGGTTCAAAACAAAGAGCTATCTTATCTTATCATTATGTACCTTATCTTCAACTATATATTATAACATACCCGTGTCTTATCATCAGATCTTGAACAAAATCTTTTTATACTAATAATACTGCTTAAAATATTACTAATGCTGCATCCTCAATTCAGGCTATAGTTTTCACTGTATATTTTTCAAATCTTTTTGTTCCCTCTGTTTATGTTTTGTTTCTTTCTTGCAATGTTATTTTAGTATTATTTATGTACTATTACACTATTCATATTTTAAATTAGCTTTTATTTGTATATTTTCAGTTTTTATTTCAATTTTAGCTTACATTTTTAGTAGTTTTTTTATATATTTATTTATTTTTGTTTTAATTTTAATAATTTCTTAATTTTAGTACTTTAACTTATTTAGTTAATTAGTTTGTGTTCATCTAATTTGTCTTTGTTTTTTATTTTAATGACCAAAAATTATTTTTTTAGGTTTAATTTGTATATGTGTGTGTGTGTGTTTCCTATTTCTATTATAATTGTATATAACTAGGTAATTGTAATAAATATTTCTATGCTATGACTCACTGAAAATTCAGATGGTGCAAAAGTGCTTACCTGTATCTGACACTTTCCACAGTGTCATGTGTTAGTCTACTGCTGGGATTGTGACTGTGAGGATTGCCTGACAAAGAAAAGTATGTTATGATCTAAAGCAAATTATGATATTGATATTATTAAGTTGTGCATTCAACAATGCATATGAAGGAACTCACCATAAACATTCCTAGATATATCATCATAAAATCCTTTAATCTGAGATTCAGGAAATAGCGTTGTCCCTGCATGATCAAGGTATGTAACACCTTAAAAAGAGAACGAGGAACCTATCAGCGTCTACTACTCTGTAATTCACATTGAGATCAACAGAGGGCACTGCATTCATTCTAACCAAATGACAATAACTAAAGCAAAAGTAAACATTGCAGCATTACAGGCAAAAGTTAGAAGGCTGTTTTTTGTCTGTCTAATATACAATCGGTTATTTATTAAACACACAAATATTCGTATGTTGTTAAAGCGTGAGAGTAAGAAGCAGCACCACATGCAGATTTTGACAAGTTACTGAACGTGAAGGAGGCTAAAGATCCTCCTTTTACCTTTAATCCGTTTAAATTCCCGATCGATCAGTTCTTGTTGATCAACGCCGTAACCATAATAGTGCCAGAAACCTTTAAAACTCTCAAAAGTGCACAAGTCCTGAAAGTCCTGTAAAGACTGTGTCTCCATATCTGTAGAGTCAGACACCAGAGCTCCCTCTTTCTCTGTCCAATTGACAGAAGCGAGACTAAAGTCCAACAGCAGTGTGACTGTTGATCTTTCTGCAGGACAAATATAGTAGAGTTTCATTAAAACCTCATGACGGTTCTGAAGCATGTCTGGAGGACTCGCGTGCACAGGGAAGATAGCAACCTTAACAAAAGTGTCAATTCTGTAACTGATCACCTAGCATTATCTTGAAGTGGATCAATGCTTTTACTTCATTGATAGTTCATCAAAGAATCCTGAAAAAAAAATGCTGCACAACTGTTTTCAACAGTGGAAATAATAAAGAAATGTTTCTTGAGCAGCAAATCAGAATGATTTCTGAAGGATCACGTGATGCCTATTACAAAATAAAACACTTACTTTAAATTGTAATAATAATGCTATTTTTACAGATTTTTTTACAAAATAAAATGCAGCTCGCTTGATATTAACAACCAAACACATGAAATTAGTTTTTCTAACTAACTATTGTAACATATTTTTCTGTGGTTTCTTAACCTCACACCGCTATGACTGGTATAAAAATAAAATTCAGGTCACAATAGTTTTGATATGTAGCCTCTCAGAATGAGACCTGTGGGACGTTATATTGCAGTGTCTGCAACTAAGAACAGATACTGAGGAAAATATATTACTAAGACACAAGGGCATGTCACAGGGGGTTTTAGAGTATGAAAATAGATTAACAGTCACACTCATTTCACTTTATGTTGTATTAAAACAACAGTTCTATTAGCAATTTCGGGATACGGATGGATACAGCGCAAAACTATTGTAGAAAAAGTAATCACTGTGATTGTCAATGTTATGTTTTAGAATTTTAGTACTATTTATGTATTTTTATGAAGATTTATTAATATTTTGAAGTAGCTTTTTTGTACATGTTAGTAGTTTTTGCTTTTTGTGTGCTTTTGTCATTTTATTTTTAATCATTTTAATTTATTTTTAGTTTAGTAGTACTAATTTTAGTATTTTAGTACTTAAACTTTTAGTTGCCAGGGTGACATTTCTCATTTTTGTTTAGTTTTCATAGAGACACATTTTATTTCAATTATCCAAAAAATTAAAATCTTTATAAAAATATATTTAGTTAACAATAACAACCCTACTCTGTTTGTCATGTAACAGAGTCACAGAACTTGATTTTACACTATTTATCAACACATATGCAGGGAGGGAAGAGAGATCCACAGAGACATTGTTCATTTCCATCCCAGACAGCAGGCAGTGATTAAATATGCCACTTCTGCTCCACTAATTCATTCACTTTGAAATTCTGCTGCCGAGCAGAGTGCATCTTTTTCTGTTAAAGGGCCACATTGTTTTCACAGGACTTTGGCCTCATTAGCAGGAGTAGATGCTCAGTGTGGGGGAGGGGAAACCGGCCAAAGAGACATTGTGTCTTTCTGTCCATAATGATGTGACACAGTCAATTTAGAGATGCTTATGTTGATTGGGGGTGCCGGCAAAATATGTGGCATTTTCGTCTTCCTCTTATGTGTCCTTCAATGTCATTATCCATGCATATGCCTTATCTAGGTCTTCCCTGCCAAAGTATGTATTTCAATGTATTTCAAGATTCAAGTCTCACAGTTAGACAATTTTGTCTTACTTTTCTGTGAATATTTTGCCAGACGAGGTCAGCTGTCCATCTTGCAGCTTCACCAAAGTATGGAAAACCTGTTGCCTTCTGTTCTTCTTGGGATTCCCTAATACATCCGTTCCCAGGATGAAGGCGCCGCGGCATCAACTACGTGAGTATTAAGAACTGAGAGAGCCTCCGGGCTCACGTAGCCTGGGCTAAAGGCTTATCAGAGGCTAAGCCAGAGGGGGAAAAAAACAGTAAAGCTAGTCTCAGTCGACCAGAGGTACGGGCACAAGGCCATCTGTCCAGTCTCTGAATACAACTGACAACAAAGGAGGGCAACTCCGCACTCAGGGAATCATACACACTCTGAAGCCTCAAACGTTAACTCATCCTGGATTGACAAGGCAAGAAGAGTTGGTGAAGAAAGTAAGTGGCATCTTCGCGCTGTCTCAAGCTCCATCACTTCTCAGGTCAGTTTGCTAACTTCAACTCAAAGCTGCTCGTCACGCTCAGGGACTTCCAAAGGACAGGAACAAATAGGCGTATTAATGCTTTTCTGGCAGCAACAGTGCTTTTGTTTCATCTTTGACAAAAGGAAAACTGTTGTTTATATCTTTCATATACATTTATGTGACTGTATATACACTATATAGCCTTATATGTTTACATATAATTATAATAATGCAGTATAACACAATATATCTAAACAAATATAATTTATAAATTATGTTAATGTTAATAAATGTGAATGCATATATATCTAATATAATAACAAATCTAATTTATAAATTATGTTGATGTTAATATATATAAAAGTCATATTCTAGTTCTGACATTACATAGACTAATACTTGTTTAGGTTGTTAATATGTTTTCATATAATTATAATAATGCAATATAACTAAATCTAAACAAATCTAATTTATGAAGGTATTTATGTTGGCTATTTATATCCATATCTATCTATCTATCTATCTATAAAACAAACTATCTAACCTATAAAAAGGTTTGGGAAGTAATATTACTTGTTATTATTGAATGGACCTATTCAACGATAGACTTTGGGTAATATATACCGAAAAGTTTAGTTTGATTAGTTCATTTCTGTGTATTGAAATCACAATATTGTACAGTGTAAAACAACAACAAAGGCTTGGCCATTAGGATTACGTATCTAAAACAGACTGATCATTTCTGAAGTCTAATCTGACCCACCATTTACTTCACACGTCAACATTTCAATGGCAGCCGCATAAATTATTTAAATTCCTGATTCATAAACACATTTGACATTTGAAAAACAACGTGTGTGATATCTATATTCAGGCTCATTAGTGCTATGCTATATGATGGCTGAATGTTTTCAGATGCCTGTTGACAAGCTTTGGAAGGACAGAAATGGGTCAAATGGGTTTTAGCATTAGCCAAACAAATCCGGGCCTATAGGATTAGACAGAACGGCAGCAGTGTGTTTGATGCATTTACCTGATGAAACAGCACACAACTAATAGCCACACAAAAGAACAGGCTTTTTTACACCGTTTGTTATTGAACTCAGCCATCGTATCTCATATTAAGAATGCTGAATCTATAACTCATTCCGTAACTTCCACATTAGAAGTCTTGTTCATGATTAAAGTTGAATTCTCTGTCTTTAACAAATAACCCTTTTACTGGCTTCGATGTTAAACAGAAGCAAAAAAAAAACTTATATATATATAACATTTGTTTCTCTTTTAGTCTATTCAGCGGTTCCCGTCTCTTTAGCAAGTTCCTCTGCTGCTGAAGTGTCATGGAAAAAGGGACCACATTTCATTTAACAGCTTATGTAAGTCTGAAAATATTTCAAAAGCAGTAGTTTTCAAAGAGGCCTAACAAATGAAAGCATTGGGACTCAATTAGAATAGATGTCTGCATGTTCTCGCTTAAATAAAGAAAATGCACTCATTTATTGCTCCTAGCTGCAGGGCCTCATTAGAGGAATATGAGGAATGGATAAGGCATTATTAAAGGGAAATTTAAGACAATCTCCTTACACTTCCTCTGATCTAACGCTGCCTCATTTTTTAGTTTCGCCCATGTGATCTCATCTGGCTTAGAATCGATTCAGATTGCGATAAGCTCGGTTTTAAAGGGCTCGTCATTGCGGAGATGTGAGGAATGTGGGAACAGACGACTCTCTGATAAATTAATGGGCCTTGTTAGACATGGTCACACAAACGTCACTTGATCCAAAGGCCTAGAAAGACACAAGTGGCTCTTTTTTAGTCTTATCAAACACGGTCACACCATTTCTATTAAAGCAGAGCCATTAGAGAGGTTAGAGGCAGGACCCCGCTCACCCGCCCGGAGGGAAATAACGCCCAACTTAATGTCAGAGCACAGCAACAGGTACCCACAGCTAAGCAAAATGAATGCATGACCAAGTAGACATTTACGGCTAAGAAAGGTAATAGCAAGGAATTATGACTTGTCAAGATTGAAATGTTTGCTCACTGAAATTCATCTCATATCTCTTCTGATTGAACTGGTAAATTTGTCTGTTTGTGTGCACAGAGACAGTCTGTTTGAAGCATCTAGACCCAAGAGAAGAATGAATATGAATGAGAAGGAGGGAGGAGTATGTGAGGGGGGGCTAAATGTCACCCTCACCATCCGCCTACTAATGCATGGCAAGGTAAGACACATCTCGGATCCTCACAGAGCTGTGCTTGTTTTGTTTTCAGCCTTGTTTTGCAAGCGCAGCCAGTCAAGCAACGAAACAGTACTTGAGAAAGATTTATGAGTGTATAGGTGATCATTTTTGATTGCCAATATAATTGATTATAAAATGTTGTCTTTTAGATAACATTATCAGAAATAGTATTGGCAGCATACAGTAGCATTTCTGTGATCATCTTTTCTTAACTGTAGTCTGGGTCTGAAATGATGAAATGAGGCTGCATTTATGCAATCAAAAATACAGTAAAAACTGTAATATCATGAAATATTATTACCATTTAAAAGAACTGTTTTCTGTTTGAATATATTTTAAAATGTAATTTATTCATGTGATGAAAAAGCTGAATTTTCAGCATCATTACTCCAGTCTTCAGTCACATGATCCTTCAGAAATCATTCTAATATGATGATTTGCTGCTCAACAAACATTCCTTATTATTATCAATGTTGAAAACAGTTGTGCTGCTTAATATTTTTGGAAACCAAGGAACAATACTATCCAAAATTTGGGGGTAAAAAAGGGACACATTAAGTTGATCAAATGTGACAATGAAGACATTTATAATGTTACAAAAGATTTCTATAAAATAAATGTTCTTTTGAACTTTCTATTCATCAAATAATCCTGAAGAAATGTATTCATTTCCACAAAATATTAAGCAGTAAACACTGTTCTCAACATTGATCATAATGAGAAATGTATAGTGTTAACAGCTACACTTCTTGCCAATTTATGCTGTCAATACTATTTCTGATTATGTCATCTAAAAGAAAGCACTGATAATCTTCAGTTTACCATGCAATCATTTAAGATTAAATGAGATTTTGTCTGTTTTGTGTGTTTCTAGGAAGTTGGAAGTATCATTGGGAAGGTAAACAATTCAGTATTATCCTGATAATTGCATTATTGAATTAAGCATAACTTTGAGTCTTTATTCTTTTGTGTTCCAAAGCACTTCTTACTGTGTTTACATATGGCTTACGATCTAATTATGATTTAGACATTCTGATATAATTATGATTTTTAATCTTGCTTTGTTTTAGAAAGGAGAAACTGTCAAAAAAATGAGAGAGGAAGTAAGTGCTACATTAATCTTCATGACCTTCAAACCTAATTTTATATTACACATAGTAAGGTTTTTAACACAGTTTTTTTCTTATTAACTATGGACTGTTGCTTTAATATTACATGCAGTGCACGTTATTAATGCTGACTAGCTGTGTAAAGATTTAAAGAACTCATCTGGGTGGCCACATGTATATCAACAATTAGACCGCAGAAAACCATCTGGAATCATTTTCAGTTTGAGCAAAATCATCTTATTATCTTCACGATCAGTTCAATGGTATTTCACTGCCAGAGGGTGCAAATGTCAGCCTAGAGGCGAGACTGATCAATTAAACGTAAAAACTCTGCTTTTCTCTGTGGATTCAGAGTGGAGCCCGGATTAATATATCTGACGGTTCCAGTCCAGAGCGCATTGTCACCATTACCGGACAGTCTGAGGTCATCTTCAAAGCCTTCGCCATGATCGCAGAGAAATTTGAGGAGGTGGGTAGTACACTGTAAAAATATTAATGTGGATTTACACTAGAGATTTACTATTTGCCATACGTTCACATTATACAGCAGTAGCTGTACAATTTATTACGGTTACATTATCACTGAATACAGTGAATTCACAGTGAAAAGGAGCAGGAAATGGCTGATCACTGTTCAGTCACAATTGTCTGTCTGCATTACAGGGATCTTTTATATTTAGACATTAATGGTAATAGTGTGGCATCCACCGTAATATGCCTGCATTGCATGCATAAATTATGTGGTTGCATTTTTTTTACTGCTTGATGGTTTATTATTATTTAGCTACTTGTTCATATTAATTATGTTTATTTTTAAGATTATATTTGATAATTATCAGAGTTAATGGGTTTTATATGCCCGAGAGATCATACTAAATTTTGTAATATTTGTAATGGACAACAACCACTTACCTCTCCACAATAGTACTGCTAACCCCTCCTCCCTTAATTGTTCATTAAATGATAATATTTATATAACTTACAATGTTAATATGCATAGCGAAGTTTGAGTAATGAGTCAATCACTTGCTTTATTTTCTTCATGTTGCACAGTGAAACCAATTGTGTTCTGTAACACCATTACACTGGCTTTTAATTAAATGAATTAAAAGTAAATTAAGTCCCAGCCAAAGGATGGTGACTTAACTATTGAAAACTATTAAAACTTTGTTATTTTTTATTATTTTTGGTGATATATATATACAGTATCATCGTTTTCTTTGGCAAAATCCACACTAGGTAATTTGCTGTGCTGTGTAATATTAAAAAGAAAAGTGTGTTATATATATATATATATATATATATATATATATATATATATATTTTATATATAACACAGCATTACCTAGTCAGTATTTTATTTCATTTCAAAAACTGTCAACTTGTATTCCTGCAAGTTTTTTCTCCCTTATAAACTTGTTTTTATGAACAAATGACACAATGACTTGACACGAGCTGAATTGAGCTTCTTTCTGATGCATATGCATCTCTTTCAGGATATCCTGGCATCTATGATAAACAGCACCGTGACAAGCAGGCCTCCTGTGACACTGCGCCTCGTCTTCCCTGCCAGTCAGTGCGGTTCACTCATTGGCAAAGGAGGCTCGAAGATCAAAGAGATCAGAGAGGTAGATATTCTAGGTAGAAGTTTAATTGTTGGCAAATGTGCAGGGTTTGTAATGCAGGTCACAGCAGCTCCCAGATGATGCACGGAATGATCCGTTAAACAATTAGTTTCCGTTGTCTCGGCGGCAGGCAGAAACACTTAACATCAGCATGATTGATTGTCCTCATCAAGACAGAACTTTTTATTCCTGAGCTCAGGGGGCCGCTCGACTCAGGCTTCCGCTAAATCCACACGTTGTGAGAAGGCTGCACCCCTGAGCTGTAATTTCCTAAACTCTTGAACTCGCTCACTTTTCCTCAAACTTATCTATTCAAAACAAAGCGATTTATCTCAAAAGCGGAACCATTCGTTGTCATTTAGCTGTTGAAATTGACATGAGGACAGTGACTTGCTTGAAGTTGCTTGAAGGCTTTGTTTTTTACTCGGCTGGTGGATCACATTGAATAAATATAGCTGTCCTCACCGCTGAGGGCTGTGAGGGGTGAACTGGCTGCTTTTATTCCCAGTTGCTATGAATGTCTAGGACAGGACAGCCCACCAAGGCCTAAATAGACTAATATTTATATACAGTATCCAAATAGCTTGACCTAAATAACTGGCCAGACGATAACAATGTCAGTTCTAGACATGAGAATAGCTGTAATACCAAAAGAGACTGTATGGCACATTTTTTGCTAGTCGCTTGGAAAGAAATAAGAATTTGTATCTTACAATCTTACAATCTCCTCAGTGCTGAGATGGGAAACTTTTCAAACTTTATGAAAAATGTTAATTGATAATTAGTGGTCGTATTGCAGTTAATATGTGTAATATAGACACTGACATTTAAAATGATACTTACCAAATCATTAAAGGATTAGTTCACTTCCAAAATAAAAATGTATTGATAATTTACTCACCCCCATGTCATCCAAGATGTTCATGTCTTTCTTTCTTGATTTGAAAATAAAAAAAAATTTTTGAGGAAAACATTCCAGGATTTTTCTCCATAGAGTGGACTTCAATGGGAGCCAGTGGGTTGAAGGTACAAATTGCAGTTTTAATGCAGCTTCAAAGGGCTCTACATGATCCCAGCTGAGGAATAGGAGTCTTATCTAGCGAAATGATCGGTTATTTTCTAAAAAAATTAAAATGTATATACATTTTACCCACAAATGCTTGTCTTGCTCTAGCTCTGCGGTGCGCATGCGTGACTTCATGCTTCACGTAATCATGCTGGAAAGGTCATGCGTGGTTTGTTCTTCGTCTGTGTACTTTGTTCAAAAAGGTTGGGTATGGCTAAAAACTCCATCTCATTTTCTCCTCCAGCTTCAAAATCGAGCTTCAAAACCTTTTTTTGTAAAGGGCATTTGACTTTCTTTGCATGTTCGCTTTGTAAACAATGGGTCGGTACTTCCACCTACCGTGACCTTTCCAATGTGACTAAGTCGAGCTAGTGCAAGATGAGCATTTGTGGTTAAAAGGTATATAATTATTATTATTATTATTTTTTTTTTAAATGGCCAATCGTTTTGCTAGATAAAACCCTTATTCCTCGGCTGGGATCATGTAGAGCCCTTTGAAGCTGCTTTGAAACTGCAATTTGGACCTTCAATCCATTGGCCGCCATTGAAGTCCACTTTATGGAGAAAAATCCTGGAATGTTTTCCTCAAAAACCTTAATTTCTTTTCAAATGAAGAAAGAAAGACATGAACATCTTGGATGACATGGTGGTGAGTAAATTATCAGGAAATTTTTATTCTGGAAGTGAACTAATCCTTTAATGTACACGATAAAAAGCGATCATTAAAGAAATTATTGCACAGCTCTCTGGAACAAGTGAATGTGATTGGTCAATATGGCAACACTGCAAAAACTCCCTTTTGGAACTCTTAATTTTAAGAGTGTAGGTAATAATTTGAATTAAAATCAATAATTCATGTCTGCACATTCATTTAACTGGCAAGTAGCTGTGTAATAATCAGTATAATGTACCGTCATTTGCTGATTATTGCAAAATAAACCCAGGCAGACAGGGTGACCAGGAATGCGGATGTGGAGTGACCTTCTCCTTTTAAATGTCACTACTGAAAGAAATATGAATGATGTCATTTGTGGCTTTTCTAATCATCCTGTCCAGCGTGTGTTGACTAAAAGCATTGCTGTATGACAGAGCACAGGTGCCCAGGTCCAGGTGGCAGGAGACCTACTACCTGACTCGACTGAGAGAGCCGTGACCATCTCAGGCACACCTCACGCCATCACACAATGCGTGAAACACATCTGCACCGTCATGCTGGAGGTTCGTGAGTGTGCACGTGACAGCGCGTATGCTTTTTTTTCAGGCCTTTTTCCCCTTCACACTTCATTTGCATTCACTTTCAGCGCATGGACTACATGTTAAATGTTCCTATTTACTTCATTAGTTCCCAGCATCCAACCTTGGATGCCTTTGTTTTGCAGGATTTTCCCTGGCCCGCATTAACTTTGGGCTTTGAACAGTAAAATCCAGTGAGGCTTAACAGAGTTCTAGGCACATACTGCCTAAACGCCTTTGCTTTTGTCCTGACTGTGCTTGTCTTCCTCATTTAGTCGCCACCTAAAGGAGCCACCATTCCGTACCGACCCAAACCCACCGCGGGTGGCAGCCACACAATGTTGGCGCAACCCCATACTGCGTCGGTGAGTTCTCCATCTATCTCTTAATGTAGAAACCATACAATCAACAATAGCCCTTCATGAGCATTAACGATTCCACAGTTCCCTGCAGTCCCAGTGGGACGCTCTGAGTGTGGATATTTACGCTAATGATTAGACTGAGATCAGCTGGTGGAATAAATCTCACCCCCAGATCCAATCAGTAATACAGTCACCAATTGGGCCATTGGACCATGCCAAGTGCTCTTAAACATGCAGATCAGACTCGCTTTGAATCATTAGTTTAGATCTGTAGGTGTTTGAATTGGAAAGCTAGTAGCTAATCATAAATACAGCAGTATATTGCTGGACTAAACAATTCATTCATCAGTATTCCATTCTATTCTATTGTTCTGATCTTATGAAATGCATACTTACTCATAAGGGCATGTAATCAAAGCTTTGACCCTTTAATTTTGATATCTCCTCTTGGTATGTTGTCCAAAGTGCTTCTGTTGCTCATTTGAGTGATCATGACATTTAGTTTGACTAAGATGAGAAATGCAAAGGCTAGTTGTCCGTATAATGAAAAATAATGTCAGCTACAAGCTCTCTGGAGGATTAAAATGCTAAGAAGTAGTTTAGTTCTGTATTTTTTTTTGCCATGTTTGATGATAGCATGGGATGTTCATGTGATGCCCCCTTGTGGTTACATTAAGAAGAGCTTGACATATTTCAGTCATAATTCCACCTGGCAGTGGAATTATAACAACATGTTATTGATAAAGTAGTCTCAAGTAGAGAGACTTTGACTTGTGGTGTAAAGTCTGGTCCACTTTGCAGCTTATTCTGGCCGAGAGCCACACGCTTAACATGAACAAAGCGGCGATGTTCGTTTTGTTTTACGTGTTCTTTAGGGGTGAATTTTGTATGAAATTAATCATAACAACTACTGACTCATCTAAAAAAACTAATTTGAAATATGGCACAGAAATTTCCCTAAATAGAGGAAAGTGGATGAGCAAATTATTGATTACTTCACACAGCAAAATAGTTTTGCTTGTGGATAACTACATACTACTAAGTATTGCTAACAAGATATGAAGCCACTAACTTGGCAAATCATATCAAGTAACGTGTTTATATTATCAACTTGTTTTAAACACTATTTTATTTGATAAAATCCTGCTAACCCCAAATGTTACAATTTGCACTGCATTTGAGCCATCTGTTTTGAGCTTGCGATTTTCATAAAAGCTTTCTAGGTTTTTATGAAATATGCATAGAATGGACTGTGGGTGGTTCATGGGCGGGCCATGTCATCTAATGACCAAGCTGCAAATAAGCGGTTGTTATTTGTTCTAACCTAAACATGTTATCTGTTCCACAGGCATTTGCTATTCCAGGACAGTTTGCCATTCCACCCCAAGACGTGAGTGTTAGTCATACTGGCTGATCAGTATCATTCACAGCACACTTCACAACACCACTGCAGTGCCCCAGCCACATCCCACCCCTTACACAATCACAATTCTCCCACTCCATTCCTCACACACATACACACCTAAGTGCCGATATCCCCGATATGGTCTCTGCCTATGATCGCTTCTTTAAAATCTAGTATCACTAACACTTCTGAGTCCTTAGTTATTTCATTTCCCTGGTTAAGACACAAGTAAACAATATTGGTTAACAGAATCATTCAAACGTGAATGCTATAATTACAAAGGTTGCAAGGCAGCACTGTATTGACAGAACCCTAAACATTAGGGTTAGGTTTTTTCAACTCCTATGTAGAAAACTTATGAAATTAATTCCAGTTCACCATACAGGCAATCTCTGTTAAACCATTCACCATACAGACTCCATTCTGTGGAAGCCAATTTCTGATTCAGCCTCGTGCCTATGGCCGAATCACAGCCGTGCCGATATACAGCAATATCGCACTGCTACTCATGTGATATTGTTACACATAAAATTGAGATTGCGAGTGCAATATGAAATAAACAGTGAAGTCGCAGGTATGAAAAACAAGTTGCAATTGTGAGATATTAAGTCCCATTGCAAGATATAGTCACAATTACAGTAAAATTGCAATTGCGAGATTTAATGTCAATGCGAGATATAATGTAAAGGTACAGGTATGAAAAATAAAGTCACAATTATGATATATAGCCAAATTGCAAGATATAGTCACATTGTGACATATACAGTAATGTTGCAATTGCAAGATTTAAAGTCAATGCGAAATATACAGTGAAGTTGTAGGTACGAAGTCGCAATTGTGCTATATAAAGTCACTGTGAGATATAACCACATTGTGATAAAGTTTGCACTTGTGAGATTTAAAGGGATAGTTCACCCAAAAATGAAAATTCTGTCAGTAATTACTCACCCTAATGTCGTTCCAAACCCGTAAGACCTTTGTTCATCTTTGGAACACAAATTAAGATATTTTTGAAGAAATCCGAGAGCTTTCTTGCCTTTTTTTAAGTTTTTTTTTTTGGCATTTTTGACTTTATTATGATAGGTCCTCAAGGAGGGATTCGAACTTGGGATGCCGGTAGTGCAAAGGCGCGATATGTCAGTACGCTGCCCACAAGGCTTTTGCTGACAGCAATGCAACTACCAACGTTTCTTTGTGCACAAAATGTGTTCCCGTAGCTTCCGAAAATTAAGATTGAACACTGATGTCACGTTGACTATTTTAACGATGTCCTTACTGCCTTTCTAGGCCTTGAATGTGGTAGTTCTGTTGCTGTCTATGCAGGGTCAGAAAGCTCTCGGATTTCATCAAAAATATCTTCATTTGTGTCTTGAAGATTTGGGTTTGAAAAGACATGAGGGTGAGAATTTTCATTTTTGGGTGAACTATCCCTTTAAAGTCAGTGCAATATATACAGTATAGTCACAGATATAAAATATATAAATGATAGAAGGTTCAGCATTAAAATTCTAAGCAAATGTGATTATGTAATCATAATATTTTCATGCTGTACCGAATTATGATTGGTCTTCTTTCTTACATCATTTTGCATTCTGAATTGTGATTGGTCTTGCATGTAACACATGTAACGCTACCTCGGCACTGCAAAGGCAGTGTCACGTCATCTGTTAATTCTCACAGACAGCTGGCAGAAAACCCGACTTCTGTCATGACAACTGCAGATCGGATGATTCATTTCACATAAAAACACATCTCAAACTTAAATACGATTATTTTCCTGCCTCGCAAGCATTCGAATTCCTTTAAGGAAATGCAAATCTAGTTTTTCGATCACTTTGAAGTGGACGGTAAGTCCAAAGGGGGACCTGATAACTAATCTAATTTTGAGACTTGATATGGGTATCGTTCTGTCTGTAGATGTGAGTGTCCTCTGAAATAATTCCATTTTGATTGGCTAGTTCTAACCTCCCTTCCTGCCCCCGCAGTTGACCAAGCTTCACCAGTTGGCTATGCAGCATATCCCCCTTACCTCCCTTGGGCACAGCAACCCCACCTTCCCTGGTACGTACCCAGAGCTCCCCAGGGAAGTCTGTCTCTCCCTTTGTCTGTCTCTCTGCCTGTCTTTCTCTCGATCTGTCTCTTTCCCTCTCCACTCTTTCATCTGTCGTGTCTGACCACCTCCGTCTCATGCGTTCACCACCGCATGTTCTACTTTTCCACTCTGAAGAAAATGATGGCGAAGCCGTTTTTGTGGTAAGGTAATAAATATCATAACACTGCCAACATAATGCTGCACATGCTGTGCCATGATACAACCACAAACCAGTCCTGATAGCTCTAGATAGTCTGCGTTCGGATGCCAGCCGACGGCCGACGGCTCCTTTGAGCTGTCGTAGAAATCTCCAAATGTGTCATGTCACCATAACAACAGCATCATGACGGCTATGTGATGCGTATGTGTCAGTCTCTCCTTATATGTGAACACGTCACAAAGGCTTTCACTTGTTTAACATTCTTCCCCCCTCTTGTCCTCCACAAAACCCCTGACCTGTTCAAACCGGCAGCATTTTCCTAAGCAAACCTGAAGCCCACTCTCACAGCAGCCCACATTTATCATGACAAACAGAGTCCTACACATTGCAAGTGCCAGCCCATAATTATTACCATGGAAATAGGGAGTTGAAGAGCGACAGCCTCTCCACAGACGTTTCTGATAATGTTTGCTATTTGGAAATGCTTTTATGGGTGTTTTTGAGTCTCAGGCAGACATGAATTAAACAGGAATTCATTCATGACTCACCCGCTGTAGCAGCCTTAATGCTTTCGTACATTGTGTAATTTTAATGTGATATTTTTCGATTTTATTTGAGCACACTCAGTGGCAGTGTAGCAATGTCAAAAAGTTTCTTTTTTTCATCTGATGAGTTGTGTATTGCTAACCTTCCCATTTCCCTGCATAGGTCTGGAGGCCTCGATTGCAACCAGTTCTCATGAGCTGAGCATACCTAATGATGTAAGTTATATTATATGTCATAATCATACATTTAACTTTTATTAGCACAATGTCTGTTGCAGTTCATGTTACATTAAATGCTGTTATTGCTGTGCACACTGACCCCAAAAAGTAAGTCACACACTGTAAAAAAAAAAGTTGTGCAAACTTAAAATTTTAAGGCAACCAGCTTCAGCAGATTTTTGAGTTTTCTCAACTTCTTGTTTTAAGTTTATACAACAAAAAGTTGAGAAATTTCCTAAAAAATAAGTTGAGAAAACTCAAAAATCTGCTTTAGCTGGTTGACTTAAAATTTTAAGTTTGCCCAACTTTTTTTTTTTTACAGTCTATACGAATTTCATTAGATCAAATAAAAGTATATTATAAAAGTATTATAATATTATAATATTTTTAATAATAAGCTAAGAATGACAAATTATGCCAGACCTTTTCTAAGCCATATTTTCAAATGCATAATATTGTTCAAAAATATGGTGTCAAAGATCTCTGAATTGATTTTGATGACCTCTTATGATGCTCATCAAGGCTGCATTCATCTGATACAGAAATACAGTAAAACAGTAATATTGTGAAATATTACTACAATTTAAAATAAATGTTTTAATTTATTTTAAAATGTAATTTATTCCTGTGATGCAAAGCTGAATTTTCAGCATCATTACTTCAGCCTTCAGTGTCACATGATCCTTCAGAAATCATTCTGATTTGCTGCTCAACAAACATTTCTTATTATCAGTGTTTAAAACAGTTGTGCTGCTTAATATTTTTGTGGAAAATGTGATTTTTTTCCTTGATGAATTGTTCAAAAGCATTTATTTAAAACTTTTTTTTAACACTGTAGAAGTCTATACTGTCACTTTTGTCAATTTAATGCATCCTTTCTGAATGCAAGTAATATTTTTTCTTTCTTCCAAAAAAAGGGTAGTGTACTGTTACATTTTATTACCAGAGTTTGTATTTCCATGTAAAATAAGAATGCTACATCTATATCTATACAGGAATAGTCTTGGGAAACATATCTGCTTATTATATCTGCTGCTTGTTGATTCTCATGCACAGCTGACAGAAAACAAGATGCATATGATTCTCAGTTTGAGGCACTGAGACAACATTTGATTTACAAAGAACCAAAGCTGCAGCAGACAAACTTTTACAATGTTTACTTGCTTGTTCTTATAGTAACATAAAAATAGTCTGAGATGTGAATGCTTCCAAAGACCAAATCATCCAACACCAAACAATTATGTATTCCTTTGTTTATATTTCACTTTTTTTCCCCAATCATTTTAGATTTTTATTTGCTTTGCATTTATTTTATTTAAATTTTATACAATGTTTTTAAACCAATAATTTTAATGTACTGGAATATTTAATTTGAAACCATATTTTTGCTAGCCTTAACTTACTTTGAAATACATGCAATTGGCTTGATATTTTGTATATTGCAATGACATTCATTCAGTTTTAGGTGTATCTTAAATAATTTATGATTTTTTTTCATGATTTGCTATCATTACACTGACACAATGTTACTCTGATCATGCATTAAAGTAATCTGTTATTCAGCACCCACTTGTAGAATCTATTTAGTAACATTCAAAGCATGCCATACAGTGAAGAACAACTTCCATGTCCTAGAGGTTTACTCCCAGCCTCCTTAGACTTTTAATGTCCAGATGTTGTTTGCCCCTCACCCGTCTGTCTCTCTGTCTCTCAGCTCATAGGCTGCATCATTGGCAGACAGGGCAGTAAGATCAATGAGATTCGCCAGATGTCTGGTGCCCAGATCAAAATTGCCGGGGCCACAGACGGTTCGGCAGTGCGCCACATCACCATCACAGGCTCCCCAGCCAACATCAGCGTGGCTCAGTACCTCATCAGTGCGAGGTAAGACCTTTCCCTCTCACATGTTAAAGCATAGTTCAGCCAAAAATTGAATTCGGTCATCATTTACTCACCCTCATGTCATTCCAAACCTGTATGCTGTTTTTCTTTGGTGGAAATTAAAGGGAGAATTTGTGAAGAATGTTCATGCAGCTCTTTTCCATACAATTCGTAGTGATCATGTCTGTCAAACTTCAAAAAAGACAAATTATAAAAGCAGCATAAAACTAGCCCATATTCACTACAGTACAGTAAAATAATAATAATAATAATAATAATACTTTTATTTTCCAAGGATAAGTTGATCAAAATCGATAGTGACAGTAAAGACATTAACAAAAAAAATTAAGAAATTTCTCAAAGAATCCTGCAAAAAATTATTATTCACCGTTTCCACAAAATATTTAGAAGCACCAAAATTGATAATAATAAGAAATGTTTTTTGAGGAGAAAATCAGCATATTAGTATGATTTCTGAAGGATCATGTGACACTGAAGACTGGAGTAATGATGCTGAAAATTCACAGCAATAAATTACATTTTACAATATAAAACATACTAAGCTGTAATAATATATCACGAAATTACTGTTTTTACTGATTGTAATGAAAACAAATGCAACAGTGGTGAGCATTATTCACTTCAAAAATATTTAGAAATCTTACCAACCCCAAACTTTTAAATGGTAGTGTATATTCCAAGCCTTCTCTAGCCATATGACAGCTCTGTGTGAATAATAGATCAAAATATAAAACATTATCAAATTAAAATCTTTCCCATTATAGTTTTCAAAACAAATATAGTGGCTTTTGATGCATCACATCAGTTTGACATCATTATTTGTAGTGTTCTACATGAACAAATGCATTAATATTTAATCATTTAAAGTAATAATGATTACTTTACCAACTACTCCACTTTATCATGGAGTGATCCAAAATGTGTGACCCTGGACCAGTCATAAGTAGCACAGGTATATTTGTAGCAATAGCCAACAATACATTGTATGGATGAAAAATATATTTTTTTTAATGCCAAAAATAATTAGAATATTAAGTAAAGATCATGTTCCATGAAGATATTTTGAAAAAATCCTACCATAAATATATCAAAACTTAATTTTTGATTAGTAATATGCATTGCTAAGAACTTCATTTGGACAACTTTAAAGGCGATTTTCTCAATATTTAGTTCTTTTTTTAACCCTCAGATTCCAGATATTCAAATAAGTGTATCTCAGCCAAATATTATCAGATCCTAACAAACCATATATCAATGGAAAGCTTATTTATTAAGATTTATAAGGGTAGTCATAAGGGTAAAGCTTTTCAGATTTACCCTTATGTCTGGTTTGTGGTCGTGTCACAAATTATTTGATTTAAGAGTTCCAATGAAATTCAGTGAGTAGCAACTTAACATGAAACTTTCTAAATATCTTTCTTGGAATACAGTGCAAGCTGAGTAAGAGCAGCCTGAACATTCTGCAGCATTTCTCCTTTTGTGTTTTACAGAAGAAAGTAAGTCATGTGAGCAAGTAAACATGATGACAAAACTCTCATTTTTGGATGAACTATTCCTTTCCCACAATCTGGTTTAAGTAATGGTGTAATACTTAGGAATTAGACAGTAGTAATGTGGTCTGTTTCATCTCACCCATTTGTCACTCCTTTATTAATTCTCATCCAGGCATGTTAAACCCTTATTATTATTCCTTCTTGTAACATATAACATTCCCTAAATTGATTATTCTTTTCTCTATTTCTCTCACCCCCTCTCTCCTCTTGTGTGCACCGTAACCCCTCTATTAACCCCACACTTGTCCTCACACCCCTCCTTGTTTGCGTGCATCTGAATGTGTGTTTGCAGTTTAGAGATGGCTAAACTGAGCATCCAGGCTGCGTCGTCCTACTCTTCCAGCACACCTATCGACCTCAGCCTGGGCTTCTCCCAGTCCACCCCCTCCGTCTCCGCCTCCACCTCCTCTTCCATGGCTGTCCTGGCTGCTCCCCCCTCTGCTATTAACGTCCACTCCACCCTCGTCCGTCCCCTCCATCCCCAGCGCCCACTACGCATTTCCTGTTTCCAGCCTGCTTGGCATGAAAACTTTCCCCTGGCTGGCAGTGCACACAGCCACCTCCGCAGGCCTCCCACCTGGCCTCACTCCCTACACCGCAAAGATCCCCACCTCGTCCAGCATCAAAAAATCTGAGCGGCAGAAGTTTGCCCCGTACTGAGCGGCCGTGGTCTTTAAACATCAGTAATGTTGTATTTGTTTATTATTCATTCATGAATACTAAGTAGATTGAACGTGTTTCTCACCACCCAATATATTTTTTATGTTTCTGTGCAATATTACACAAACAAGCAATAGTGAGTGCATGACAAGATTAATCGCTCCTTATATTGTCTTCCATTTTGTGTGGCGTTTCATTCGGAACTGTTTGAGATATCCATCTCGCACCATATAATTTATCTGACACGGCACCTATTTATTTTATTTTTTTTAAGAAAAGCCAAAGCCAGCAAGAACTTGATTTATTGGTACTATGCAGCTCACATTGTTTTTGTATATATATATATATATATATATATATATATATATCTTGGAGTGATCTTTAATGTGCTGATAAGAACGGCTGTCATCATTGTTATTGTATCACAACACAATATACAAAGTCATTTAAAAGAAAGTGTCATGCTCTGCCTCTCATACTGATGTTATTATTCAGACTTTGACCTACTTTATCAGAACTTTTTTTCTGCAAATACACTTTTTAATTAATACTGCAGAGACACAAGCCACAGCCAAGTCAGAGGGGGTCCTTGCCCTGTAATAAGGGGGCCTGTTAGGTCCTTAATAATATGATGAGGGACCCTCATACTAAATTGTATTTAGTAGCTCTATATCATCATGTATTAAAACCTATTTATTAAAAATTATGAAAAAATTGAAAAAGTATGACATTACATTGTTTCCAAAATGAAATAATTGGCTTTTATATTGTCAGTGTATTAACAGCAAAACATTCTGGAAAATATTTACCTTGTATTAGGATCACAGTGAATCATTTTTTTCCCCTACCAACTACTTATTACTGTTAGATGTATAAACCTGAGAAACATTTTAATTTAAATTTGTGTGTATGGTGATTTTCACAATGAACATTGTTACAACGGCAATTAAAAATATTTATTTAACATTGTAAGTTAACATGTTAACTTTTTTTTTTTCAAAAGTTTGGGTTCAGTAAGAAAAAAAATAAATTAATACTTTCATTTAGCACAGATGTATTAAAAGTGATAATAAAAAAATTATATTTCAAACAAATGCTGTTCTTTTGAACTTTCTATTCATCCAAAAAAATGTTTCATGCACTGTAAAAAGTGATAAGTTGACTTAACTTAAAAAAAATTAGGAAACCCGTTGCCTTAAAATTCTTAAGTAAATAATAATTAAAAATAATTTAAGTGAACTGTCAAGTTTTTTTTGAGGGTTTCCTCATTTTTTTAAGTTAAGTCAACTTATCACTTTTTACAGTGTGGTTTCAGCAAAAATATTTTCAATATTTGATAATAATTAGAAATGTTTCTTGAGCACCAAATCAGCTTATAGAAGAATTTCTGTAGGATCATTTGACACAGATGACTGGAGTAGTGATGCTGAAAATTGCAAATCATAGAAATAAATTGTGTTTTTAAATGTTTTTACATTGTAAAAATATTTCACAATATTACAGTTTATACTGTATTTTTGATCAAATAAATGCAGCCTTGGCAAGCATAAACTTCTGAATGGTAGTGTTTGTGTTTTGTTTTTTCTCTCTAATTTCCGTGGACCCCTAGCACCGCTTCCAGCCTGTGGGGGTCCCAGGACACCAGCTTGAAAACAGAGCCTACACTTTGTGTTGATGTAAAACAATATCCAATAAAATGTTATGTTTTTGTTCACTCAGCTAACAGATGACACTATGAAACTGTGACACAGCAGACCCATGCTTCTCATGCCCAGCAGGGCTAATTATCAGAAATAACTGTTTTTAACAATAATTTGATCTGTTCTTCTGTATCTGATTGTGTGTTTTCCTCCTAGGCTGTCCTCAGTGATAGCAAGTCTGAGGCCACTGTAGTGCAACATGTACAGCTCTTATCATTAATCTGTGATTGGATTACCCTAAAGCCATATAGTGGACTCTTATGGACTCAAGAAATCCTGGCTACATGATGAAAATTGTT